>CAKNWT010201128.1:0-17940 GCA_932066315.1 Andricus coriarius | reverse complement strand
CCCTTTTTAATGAGTTTTTCTTGCATGATATGGAGAGGATACGATGTGGATACTATAAAGATACGCTGTAGCGTATCCGTTCCGTTCATTCGGTCCGCTAGGGATGGCCTGAATTGATTACCGGAAAGCTTTCGCTTCAACCTTTCATAGACTTATCATCTGTCTGTTGGAAGGCTGGAAGGTTCATCCACACATAGTGAGATGAATAGAGAGATTGAGGCCCCTTTGGAAAACTAGATGTACTATCTCGTCTGAAAACTATCGTGTGTTTTTTTTGCATCACACTGTTGCCTCTATCTCTCGCACCACGCAATTCTCCTGGATACCTCTGCGGCGTCACTAATCACCGCGAGCATAAGGTCACTCATGTATTTTATATGAATGACCTGATGATCTATGCTTCTGGTACAAGCCACCTTCAACTTGCTTTAACCCATTCACTGTGTAGACCGAAAATCACAAAGTGGGTCCAGAATGTGTGGAACGTTCTACCAGATGGATTTAATTGAAAATTGGTATTAAGGGGTTATTTTGGTCGCTGAATACGAATTCAAGATCAAAGTTCGAAATTTTAAATTGGCTGATGCAATATGGCGACCAAAATTTTGGAAAAATCCAATGAGTTAACAGATTTGAATGAAAGTTGGTATCAGGGGGTTATTTGGGTCGCTGCACATGAATTCAAGGTAAAAATTTGAATTTTCGAAATTGCTAATCCAATGTGGCGATCCGCCATACTGTATTTATTTGTGTTTATTTAAGAAAAGTTCCTGGGGCTAAATAGCCCTGTAAGGAACAGGTGATACCCATTAAAATTAAAATGTGACGGCCATCGATTTGACGATTGAAATCAAAAATAGGTATTGAGCAAGAGTAAAGAAATAAACTACAATACACATAATGAGATGCGAGCTATCAACAGAAGGATACTATACATATACATACGCAAATGTACATACTTAAAAGTAAATACGCATTCACACTTACACTCATATATTTTTAATTAAGATTTTAAGTGTTACCAATGTGTGATTTCGAGGGTAGGATTAGATGTGTTAAATTAGTAACCAAAAAGGAGTTTTCTAAAGCAAAATTGTAAAGGTGCATTTCTAATGGTTATACACTGTTAAAAATAATATTAAATTTAATCTACCCATGTGTATTAAAATTAATATATCAAGCATATATAATCGCCGTTGAGAGCGTGTATATTAAATTTCATATACATTCATGTCAATCACTTACAAGAAAAATCAGATCATTCTACTTTACACAAATTCAAAATAAGTTTAGCAGTCATTTTCGAACCTAAATAATAAAACATGATACCTTCTTCCTATTAACCAAAATAAAAATTGGATTTCACGTCGAAAAGTTCAATTAAGCAAATAAATAACAGAGCTAACCTACAATCAACTGTATTCGCATTACTTTTTACCATTTAGAGCGAATTTAGGGAAAAGTTCCACCCGTACATTGCACTTTCATTATAAATAAGTATTCAGTCGACGAACTCTAGATTATTAATTTGACTAACAATAGTTGACAAGATTTGAAGAAATGAAAGCACTTTGAGTTTTAACGCAAACTGATATAACGATCTGTATATTAAATTCAATACACATGTATATTAAATTCACTACACCAATGTATGTTACAATTCAGTAGCGGTAGTGCATATTTGCTTCACACACATGTATATTGAATCTCATACAGATTTTTCTAACAGTGTAGGTAATTTGTTCCAAAGACGAACACCACGAATAACAAAACACCTTTGCATTTTACACATGCGGTGTGACTGCATTTTTAGTACTGTTTCCCTTTCACGGAGCTTAGAATATGTTGGTTGATCTTTTTCAATAAAATGGAACAGGTTAAGAATATAGTGTGGAGCTTCATTACTGAATAGGTTATAAAGCAAATTACCCATACAATATTGTCTTCTTTTGGCGACGGTTAGAAGTCCTGCTCTTTCTCTAAACTGAGTAATATGTTCACTTTTGGGGATGTTATAGATGAACCGAATGCAAGCATTAAGCGAACGCTCAAGCTTGGCCTTCAGCTCATCAGTAATATCGTCATATATCACACAGCCAATCTGAATTTTGGAATTCTGATACCAGATTCGAACTCAGAAATCCAAAAAATTTTAATACACCAAGTTTCATGAAAATGCGCCAATTTTGCGTAATTTCGATCAGCCATATTTAATTTGCCATTTTGAATTTTGGAATCCTGATACCATATTTGGATTCAGAGACCCAAAATACCTTTGTGTACCAAGTTTCATGATAATCGAAATAGTATAAATCTATTTATTTCACAGGACGCATATTGCGTCAAACAAACTCTTGGCCAATTTCTTTTTTACGCAATATGCGTCATACGCTGTCAGCGGATTAAACATCGTCAAGGGCTACACAGGAGATATTGGTATAGAATTTGGTTTGGACAAGTGTCCCAAGATTAATATGAAGAAAGGAAAGATTACTGGCGTTCACGTGGATCCTGAGCTTGTGGATATAAGTGATAAGAGACATCTTGACACTGGAGAGACCTATACATGCCTGGGCGTGCTTCAAAGCTGCATTCAGGACGTAACATCAGTGAAGGAGTTTCTCCCAACGTGGCATACTTTTGCATTATGAAAATCTTATTTTTGCTTCGGTGTTAGTTTCTCCATTTGTACAGGATTTTATAAGCAATAATATAATTTCAATGCTAGGTATTTTTACTCTTTCACGAAGTATTCAATGCAATCTTTTTGAGATAGACTAGATTCAGAAGGGAAATTATGGGAACTAAATTGTGCGTAATACGCAACACTCGTAGTGATATGATTCTGATACGTCGCCTTATTTATTTGTGGATTTGTAACCGGTTCCAACAAACATTTAATATCAGCGTATACTGAAAATGGTACATTTTCTTTGTAACTATAATTTTTAAACTTTAATATGTTTCTATCCTCCTCTGTTGGGAGTATTAATCTACAATTATTCAGATTTTCACTATCAGCTCTATGATTCTTTAAAGATTGTTCAAATTCGAAGTGGCACAAAGACCTATCGCAAAAGTAAGTGCGACACTTAGAATTTGTAAACTGTGATTTTATGAGTCGGGGTAGTTTTTTAACTCACGCGAAATGATAAACTGGATTACTTTCGCTGTCACTGTCATCAAAATCGATATTTTCAAGCATTAGAAGATGAACTGTAGGACATCTCAATTTTTCATTGCCTAAATACTTTGGAACAATCTCATATTTTTTCCTATCTTTTTCGTGGTCTATAAGATAAATATGTATACATAATTCATTCATTTTTTCAATTTTTTTGATATCCTTAAACGTTATAGGAAAGTTGATTCTATTATGTTCCAAGAGTGTGTCAAAATGTGGATATGAAGTAGTGCGATTATAATCTCTTTCATCAGTGCAAAGAGCGGCATTATTAACCAGTGAAAACAGTACTCATCACTGTTCTGAACAATTTAACGCTTTTTTTTGTCTCTAATAAATGTACGCAATCGCATGAAAGTTGATGAACCTGCTAAAAA
Source organism: Andricus coriarius (assembly GCA_932066315.1). Lineage (NCBI taxonomy): Eukaryota > Metazoa > Arthropoda > Insecta > Hymenoptera > Cynipidae > Andricus > Andricus coriarius. Next base: position 14,379 of record CAKNWT010201128.1, on the reverse strand, counting down.
AGGTACATATATGTTGATATTTACATTTAAATTGATCATTTCTGTCAACCTCCATCCAGATTTAGTTTGCTTAAAATCCTCAACTTTAAGAAAATGTGGCTCTCGGACTTTATTCTTACACTGAGAGACCTTCTATTTGAATAAATGATAAAAATGCATCAAAGTTTAGTATACTTGTGTAACAAAATACGGAAAAATGTTGAAGTGTTCGAATTATTCATATTAAAGTACTAAAGTATGACATTTTCATAATAGTCTTTAATAAGTTTCAGTAGAAAAATTAGTATTTTGAATACGAAATGTTATGAATGTGTATTTGAAAAATTAATTGTACTAAAAAGTGATGTGGTGCTTACAGGGGCGGATCCAGAATTCAGTCAATGGGGGTGTTTTCGCTGAAATTTATATATATATATATATATATATATATCCTTTTTTACCTGACGGACCTGGCTAAACTTAATCATTTTCTTACTTCACATAATCATTTTAATCCGTTAGTCGCATACCTGATGTAATTCACGAATTTCACATATTTAATAACTTTGATTTTTCTAAGGGGGGGGGGGGGGGGGGGGTTTTTTTTTTTTTTTTTTTTTTTTTTTTTTTTTTTTTTTTTTTTTTTAATTTCAATAAGCAAGAAAGTGAATATTATAATCTGTAAAGCTTATTTGAGAAATTGACATTATGCCACTGCACGAGTGCGCGTGTATCGGCAGACGCCAATAGTATACTTCCTTTATCATTTTGTAGTCATTTTCATTTGAACTCTTGAAGCTAAAAATTTTTTAACTAAGAAAAAAACTGAACTCTGAATTAAAGCACTTAAAGTGGGATTCTTGAATTTGAAAAGTGAACACTGGAATTGTTTTCCAACAATTTTTCGTCCAACTGCTCAATAATTTACATATATAAAATGAAAGGTATTAACACTTTTCAATTGAACAATTTTAAATCTGATGAAGTGAAAGTGTTATCATTTTCAATTCTCTGAATTGAACAATGAATGAACAAATTGTCAAAATTTTTAAATGATATGATTTTAAGCTAGAAACATTAACTTTTTAAATGAAAAGTTGAATTATTTTAATTTTAAGTAGCTTCAAATCGATAATTGTACAATTTTTTTTTCTTTTTCGAAATATTTTTAGACATTTTCTTAATATTATTTTTTTGAAATAAAAAATAATACAAAATCTTCTGAAAGATATGAACAAAAAATGTTTATTATCCTACAATCCTTCGAAAGCGTAGGTAAAATTTGTTTAAAAACCTGCAAGATTAAAAAAAATTGTCAAAGTAGACGCAGAGCGCCTATAAGGGAAAATTGTTTGAAACAAAATATTTGCAACAAAATTTTATTGAATAGAAATTATTTCAAACTACAGTTTGTTCAACAAGAGCGTGTTCATCATATTTTGAAAACTATTGGAGATTTATTAACGTATTTTTTTTTTTAAATTAAAGGACGTTCAAAGTACTAATACGCGTTTATGATGCCGCTTCAATATCGCTCGAACCGTCCGAGAGAATGCACGCGAGTTAAATGGGTTCCGCTTACGCTAAACGATTTGAAGCTGTCTTCCTCTGTTGCCATCCAAAAGGACCACAAATGTCCGTCACAGCGGCTGCTAAATACTTGAAAAAGTCAAAATCATTAATTGTGAAGTGGGTTGAACGGTATAAAGCCAATGGAAATGTCGACGATCTTCCTGAAAGTGGAAAATTACGTGCAACAACCAGCAAGGAGGACAAAGGCATCGTGCTCTTCAAGCGTACCCCCACTCTAGGATTGCGAGATGCCAAGGCTATACTAGCCAAAAAGGGAGTACGCATCAGTATCAACACCATCCGAAAGCGTTTGGCTGAATCGAAGATGCAGTACCGTTCCACGAGGCAAAAACCCTTACTCTCAGAAACCCATATCAAAAAACGGAAGGCATGGGCTGCTGAAAATCTCGACCGAGACTGGTCGAACGTTATTTTTTCTGACGAAGCGTCGTTCTGGGCGTGGGTCCCCGTCAAGTACGCCTGGTCTACGGCTGGCAGTAGATTTCTCCAGCGGACCATTAAACATCCAGTGAAGATCCATGTTTGGGGATGCTTCTCTGAGCGCGGTTTTGGATGTTTGGTGCTCTTCACCGAGAACCTCAACGCTCAGAAAATGCTCCAAATTTATAAACGTGGTCTTCTAAGGTCTGCTTAAAAGATATTTGGAGCCGATAACACCGATTGTATCTTGCAAGAGGATAACGACCCGAAACATGGAAGCCGCTGGGGAACTTTTTGACATAAAATGCGGTCACGGTATACTATGGTGGAAATGACAACATCCTGGAATGCGAAAATGAAACCCCCTCTACCTGAATTAAGGCCATGTGACGAGTGTATCACGTGAACGGCTTCCTACCTTACCGACACTTTTTTTATTTGTAAACTTACTTTCACACGAATAGCCACATCGAGTTGAAGAGTTGGGATAATACATGAGAAGAACTAAGAAACGCGACTCTGGTCCTAAATTTTTATAATTATGAAAAGAGTTTTTTTTTGTAAATAATTTTGTATGGCTTTTTTCATAATTATAAAACTTTAGGACCAGAGCTGCGTTTCTTAGTGCTTCTTATTTATTATTCCAAATTTTCAACTCGATGTGGCTATTCGTGTGAACGTAAGTTTACAAATAAAAAAAAGTTTCGGTAAGTTAGCAAGCCGGTCACGTGGCCCACTCGTTGCATATCGCAAATTTTCCCTCACCTACTCCACCTATTTTCTCCTCCCCAGATTCTTTTTTGCCAATTCTAGGAATCGTAAGAATATTTTTTTATTTTTATAAAACCTTTCACAATTCTCAAGGGCATGTGATACTTAAAAAATTATCGATTTTAGCAGTGTTAGGTTCCCCCGGCTTTTTTCCTACAATAATAAAGATTTTGCCTTAAAAATTTGGGGGATGATAGCGAACATGCTAACGGACGCCCCCGAACTCTTCTGTTGTGGAATAATTAAAACAAATTTCATTTTGCTAAATTTGATTAATATGTGTGTATTTTGAGGTTATGTGTGTTACGATTCTCCCCGCAGCTTAACTTCCAAACTACACAATATTTTTGGTCGAAAACTTAGGACAAGCAATAAAACATAGTAACTAATGTCCCAGAACTAAGCTTGTTTGTAGGCAATCCAAAAAATAGATTTCATAAATAATGTAATTTATGCTCGTTAAGACGCCCTCTATGTCACTCGGTACAACAGATACCAACATTATCGGAATGACAGAGACTTGACAACCGATCCTAACCTCCAAATAGTGCATATACAGAAAAATTTTATTTAGCAGAATATATATTTTTCCTATTATCCCTTTAAAAAGAGTTCGGGGACGTCCGTTATTCTATTTCATAGCATCTCCGAATTCAGTTTTTTTAAATTTTAAGTTTTGTGGACAGAAACCCGGGGGTACTGAACCCGATTGAAGTATCACATGCCCTTAAAAAGCCTCCAACTTTTTTGTTCCAAAACTGAAAAAATGTACACTTTTTAAAAATTATTTTAAATGATTTCAAGATTTACATTAATTTTAAATCTTTCAAAACTTCTTTGAAAAAAAGCATCTCTTGAAATTACTCGATTTTTTTCTAAATTACTAATTGTTAAGTTGCTATTTATATACATAAGAATTTAATTATGTCACTTACAAATTAAAAATGTTCAAACTGAATCAATTAAAATTGTAACATTCAAACTTTTTAGTTCTTTAAAATTTTGACGATTCAAGGCTTTCTATTTCAAAATGTCCTGTTTTAAATATTTGATTTGTAATTGCTGGTTTTACATGAAAAGTCAAATATATCTACTGATTAAATAATTCCTCTTTTTTTTCTAATTAAAATTTTTGAAATTTTAATGTGTTCAAAATGGAATTTTTTAGACTGAAACAGTATTTGAATAGAATTTGAAATTGAATCATTTGGAAGTTTATGTTTGTTTAACTACTAGGGCTTTAGAATTGCAACAATTCAATTTTTAAAGATAAAATCTGTAAACTCTTTAATTTTGGATGGTTTCAGCATCATCTTGAAAAATAAATTATTGTTAACTTTATAAAACCTAAAGTATAGTTCGACTGAAAAAATATTAAATTATAATTACAGTTGATCAACTGAAAAAGTTTTTTAATAAAAAAATTCAATTCTAACCCCTTTTAATTTTTAATTGTTCAAGTCGTCAAAACTGCATTTTAAAATTCTTTAAATTTACAATTTACGCTTAAAAATTATGCTTCAAAATAGAATATTTTTTTAACCGAAGATTTTAAACTAAGAATATCATAATTGACGAAGTTGACAATTGAACTTAAAATTTAAAACAGGCTGAAATCGAACTTATTTTAAATTTGTACATAATTTCTCAGAAAAAAGTGAGGACGGTCAGAGGGTGAAATAAAGTTAATTAAGGTGAACCTGATGTATAAATAAACAAATGAATGATTTATTCATAATAAACTGAATCACAGTACACAACAGTTACAGAATATTCGTCGCGTGAACCCGGCGGAGCGCGGACATCGAATCTAGAAAAAAGGCAGAGTTCTAAACGCGACGCTAGTTCGAGGAAAACTTCCACCCGGAAAATCGTAGCAAAAGGATAAGTCCCTCCAACGAAGTCTGATGGAAAGGGTAGCTGGGACCGAGTGTAGTTGTCGAGGGAAGAACGTAATTTTCTCGAAAACAAGCGGATTAGCGAGCGCGCTAGGCAATTGAATTTATTACGGTTGACCATAAATGAAAGTCTGGCGCGACAGCAACCGAAACTTAGAGTATATTTTATTTGTAGAAAGTAGAGAACTTCTGCCAAACACGTGCAGAGAAAACGCACGCCACAAGAGAAATAATTATAATAATTTAATATATTTCAATAGAATAATTTTCATACGTCATCTTCAATATTTAATTAAAAGTATTCAGACCAGTATGAACTTTCAAATATTTGATTTTTAATTAATTATTTTAAAATTATATAGATAGTTTCCTATTTTCAATTGGGAAAAAGAAGATTCTCATTCCCGCTGATTGAAAATTAATATTTTTAAATACAAATTTTTTTAGCGTCTTCCATATATGTAACCTTCAAAATTGAATTAAATTGCCTGTAGATTAATATGCCCTCTGGTATTATTCTTGTAAGCAGTAACAAATTTTTACTTTTAATTCAAAATCTTCATTTGAAGTTGGCGGGAGTGTTAATTCATATTTCGTTAATAAGAGTTGCATGGGCCATCCTCAGTAAGGTCACATTTTTCTCGCAAGCGCTATTATATTTTTCATTTAGTATACAGGGTGTCCCAGACTCAAGTGTCCGGACTTATATTGCTGTATAAACATTTAAAAAATAAATCTAAAATTCCTTTTCCAAAAATCAGTTGAAGTTTTACTTTTAGAGTTATTAAATGTTTCAGCTGGACCAATCAGGAACGCGGTATAAACAGCCGTGCGTACGTGAACGAGAGTCCAACGAAGTGTAGTGACTGCTGTTCTCCCGTCGCTCAACAACACTACGCTGGACTCACGCTCCCGAACGCACGACTGTTTATACCGTGCTCCTGATTAGTCCAGCTTAATCAGTTGATAACTCAAAAACTAAAACTTCAACTAATTTTTGGAAAATAAATTTTCTATTTATTTTTTTAATGGTAATATAGCTATATAAGTCCGGACACTTGAGTCTGGGACACCCTGTATAAGCGATTTCCAGATATACTCAGCTATATATTTCTGCATTGCGTGCGAGCGTTTATATGTATGCGTTAAAATAGGGGTCAGGTTTAAGCTAAGAATGTATCGCGTAGCATGACTGTGTTGTTTATATGGGCATGTCAGGATTGGTCCTAATATCCACACTTAAATGCACTAGTAGTGTTTACCTCTCTCACTGTGGTATACTTTTTTCTTCCACTCGATTCTTTCTAATGATGAGTCATAATTTTTCGTATAGTGAATTTTAGAATCTCATATTGTTCCTACGAAAGTTCGAAAAGACTGTTTTAGTCTTTCGAATTCATTACGTTCATGTCGCCTTGAAACTGCTCGTATACTTTGATATACTGAATATTAAATATTCACACTTTTTATGCTAAATATTGCAACACTCCTTCCACTTATTGTAACAAAAATATTAAATTCGCCAGTTGAAAACTACTATATCAATTTTTGAAACGTATCAATTTTTTCCGTGTTGTGATACTGTAGAATACTAAAGTTTCAAACGTTTTTATCATTTATTCAAATGGAAAGTCTCTCAGTGTAAACCATCCACAATCAGTCGATTCTAAAATACGTCCATTTGTAGTGTTAAAGAATTTAATCGCTTTAACTTCCCGACCCTCTTCTAGAGCAATACATTTTGCAGGGAGAATAACATTAGCCTTTAAACTTCCCACACTTTTCAAAGCATTTTTTAATCGGTAAGTAATCATTGTTTTTATATCTTCGAAAAAACTATTCAAATCTTTATGAGTTAAATTTACAGTTAAACCTGTTCTAACTCGGCTTATAAACGCAGACTCCATATCTTGCCATCTGATTTATCTCCTTTTCTATCCAAGCCCTCATTGACAACAGTTTCTCTCTTCCGTAGTTTCTTGAATTTCCTGCTTTTTGATGCTAGTAGACCAATCGTTGATTGAAGTTTATTTTTTACACCTAGATCAAGTTTTTTTTTAAATGAAAGATAAAAGAACAAGGTATATTATTCTATAAAAAAAATGAAAAATAAAAGATAGCGAAATCCGTAAAAAATCGAATCAACATTTTGTTTAGTACTACAACTACACTAAGTTTCTTTAAAATCGATAAGATGGCTGCCAGGATTAATATTTCTGACCTGGAAAGCGTCTTATAACTTTCAGTTCAATTGTTTGTAAAGTACATTATTATAAAGGTTTAAAACTGGGTTTGGCAGGTTGAGATATCTATGAACAATATTTTATGAAGAAGTTTAACAAAGAACTTTAAAAAAAGTACCTTTAAAACAGTTTTTTCTTTCTCTTCAATGCGACTTTGAACCTTTTACCAGCGAGTGCAAACAAAAAGGCTTCGGAGTGGTCAAAAGGCTTCAGAGTCGTTGGCTTCGAAGTTGTTATTTGCAATTTTCAAGTGCTATAAAACACACCATTTTTTGACAAAATAATTCCAACTTTGGGAAAGTGTTTTGCTCCATCAGCCCTTCGAATTTTATGGGGACATTTTTTTGAAAAAAAATATATATTTGCATTTTTACCTCTTTTTTTTGGAGGCTTCGGAGTTCGTATTCAGGTTAACCGATAGTTTTTCCCATGTTCTCAGACGACTTAGGAGGATTTAATCAATGACGAGACTCTGGAAACGTCATGTGTTTTTAAAATTTGATAAAAAATACTTATTTTTCATAATTATAATCGATTATAATACGAATCATCACCTCAAATTCTATAAAATTATAGAGGCTTCGGAGTTGTTAACAAACCGATGGTAAAACATATAAGCATGATTCTTTTTATAATCTCTAGCATGTTAGTATTGCAATTTGAACTGCATCATATATCTTTAAAAAGTGCCCGAGGCCAATATAATAAAAAAAAATGTTACCAGTCCAGTCACATTTCAAGTACGTGAATCTGTAGGGAGGGGCACTGTAGCGAGGGTAAAAACCGACTACTTAATTTTAAAAAGGGTATGCCTAACTGTAATTTTTGTGTACTTTTTCTGTATGGACTAATAAAGTAGACCACCATATGTGCTGTAATCCCCTTAGCAGGTCAAAAATATTATACGAACATCGAATGAACATAGACGGACATACAAACTGAAATCTATTTGAAAATCGGCCATATAGCAATCAAGTTATTTTTTTTAAATTAAAAATGGAGTAGGGACATCACTAGATGTCGCTAGATGTCACTAGATAATGGGTGTCCTTTTCCAAACTCAGACTCAAGTGTCCGGATTTATATAGCTGTATATAAATAAAAAAATAAATTGAAAATTCCTTTTCCGAAAATCAGTTGAAGTTTTAGTTTTTGAGTTATAAAATATTTAAGCTGGACCAATCAGGAGCGCCATATAAGCAGTCCCGTTTGCGTGAGCGGGATTCCAACGCAGTGTTATCGAAGCGAGCGCAGAGGTGGGGTTAGCGATGGGAGAACACTACGGTGGACTCCCGTTCACGCACACACGACTATTCATACGGCGCTCCAGCTTTAATATTTTATAACTCAAAAAATTCAACAGATATTTGGAAAAGGAATTTTCGATTTATTTTTTTTATTTTTATACAGCTATATAAGTCCGGACACTTAAGTCTGGGGCACCCTGTATTTAATTTTTAGTTCAATTGTTTGTATAGAGGCTTATTTTCGACTGAGGCGCTCAAGAGGTAATATCTCCTTATTGTGTAGCAGTAAAGTTGTTTTTTTTTGTTATTAAAAAAATGGACTGGGGATATCACAAGATATCCCTTAGATCTCAATATAAAAACTGAGTATTGACTTTGATATGAGAAAAAACCAAAGTATTAAATAACATTCCAAGTTGTAAACAGCATTCCATTTTAATTATTGAAAAATATTTTGTTCACAAAAAGATTAAACAATTCATTTGTTGATAATATTAAATCTGGGTGCTAACGTAGGAAAAATATATTTTAATTAACTTCATCATAAATTTGTCATTAAATGAATGCAATAAATCAAATTTTATAGACCAAACAAAATTGTCTTACATAGTCTTCCATATAAAACTAAACTTCGATGAGTCCTAAAAGAACGTGCGCAACTCACAGTGACGGATAGAATCCACGTAACTCGATCCTATAACCTGAACTTTAGGTTTAAAACATTTTGTGATGTTTTCGATGTAATTGCAATAGTGTGGTGTTTGATCTAACCTCAAACTTTTTAGAAGTTTCAAATTTAATCGACTTTTCCTTCACTTCCAGGACTTCCATATTACGTGAGTGTCGTCTTCAATACCACAGTAATTACGAATTATAAACATTGACCTACATAATATCTGATAACATTACTTCGATTGAGGTTAGGATTATTATAATCCATGCAAATCAATGACAGCAAAACTGGCGCCACGGTGAAGGTCAGAACTATTTAAGCCAAGTTACGTACTTTCATCACGAAATCCACGTGCAAAAACGAGTTGCGTGAATGTATTATTTATTAATTGATACGCTTTAAACCGAATTAATAGAAAAATTTAAGCGTTTTCATTACGGCTTTCAACACACTACAACAGTTTCTGACGGTAACTCAAAATCCGAAAAAATGAAGTTACGGAGTTTCTATCCGTTTCTACGAGTTGCGTAGATTCTATATGTCAGCTCGAGTTAAGTAGATTCTACCCATCACTGTGAGTTGCGTAATTTCTTTTAGGACCCATCGACTTGTACACCTGCATCTTTCACACATAAAAGAAAAAGAGGAATTTTTAAGTGGAATGTATTATCTATAAAAAAGCAATGAATCAAATTAAACGGCAAAACAAAATGGCATACTTACCCAACTTAAACCACATTTTAATACGTGCATTCTAACGTGGGAAAAATATTTGTTACATTAAATTTATTTAAAGAAGGCAGTAAAACATTCCAATGTGATTGCCACATGATCTAATTGAAAAACAACATTTCATTGCAACTGAATCATACCTTAATCACATAAACAGATTGTGTCATCATGAACTTATTTTTGTAATATTTTTTCTAAGTTATTTACGCACTGAATAAACACATACATTTTTTAATTACAAGTATTATCTATAAGGAAGCAATAAGTCTCGATGTCGGTAAAGAAGAGACGCATCTCCCTCTTGGAAAAGTGGCTCAGTAGCCGTTTTGTAAAACTGGTCCAGTCCCCCTGATCCAGTAGCCCTCTGGTATTAATGTCGGTACAAACATGACCCACTGCAGCTTCAGAACGGTTCGATGTCGGTAAGGTAGGAATCTTGCGTTAGATACCCCTTTATCCATATGCTAAGGTATTTAATTAACTCGGTTTTATCATTCAAGCGAATGGGAAACATAGGAAATACATTAGATAAGGGATTAAGAAAGTGGCGGGGGTAAAGAAACATATATGGGGAACATGAAGGAGAGGAAGGAGATAGAGAGGTTGCAAGAGATATATATTAGACGGACATTAAGGTTAGACTGAAGTAATCCGGGTTATATGATAAAAGAAAAGGCTTATAGTGATAAGTTGAGAAAAATGGCGGGAAAGAGGGCGTGGAAATTTGAAGAGAAACAGAGGATGGGAACGGGTGTGGAGTTGGCGATAAAGTATTCCAAAAAGGTAGAAGAGAGAGGACCGTAGAGTTAACGAGATAGGAAGAAGAAGAGAGTTTTTTAGAGGTCGAGGGATAGAAGAAGAAAATATAGTCTATGAAGAATTCGAAAAAAGATAAAGAAAAGCAGGTGATAAATAGATGGAGGACAGGGGAATGAAAATACAATAAATGGTATAAGATGATAAAAAGACAAGGTTTGCCAAAATATCTGGAAAGAGCACGCCGGGAAAAGATATAGACAAGAATAGCTAGATGGCAAATGTAAAACGAAGTAAATGAATCAATGTATTGGTAGAAGGATGAGAAAAGAAAATGCAGAGTGCGTGAGTGGGTAGAGGAGACATGGGAAAGGAGGAGAGGGGAGGATGACAAGAGGATGCTAAGGAAATTTTAGGCGATGAGGGACGTGGGGAAGAACCTTACCCACCGTTGTGCAAAATAACAATATTTCGAAGTGTACGTGCGTCCATATTATAGCAAAAAATACAGTAAGACTTAATATACCATTGTTTCCGCAGATTACCAAAAATACGACTTGTATAATAACCTTAAATGCTAGACACCTAGGAAAAAAGAATCGATTGAAGGGAAACGATTTACCGACCGAGTTTCCTGTATTTTAGATAACTCTGCCATTAAATGTAGTTCCGATTAAAAAAACTGTAAAACAATTCAACGAGATTTGCCTGAAGGGGTGGTGGCTGTATAGTGACCGATTGAAATGATTAAATTAATGAGACCTATTAAAAGATTTACCCCGACTACTTCTAAACCATTACATGAGACCTTTTTTTAATGTTCTGAAAGTCGTCGGAGTAATATATTTAGATTTTCTACATTCGTTGGGATATTCCGGGGATATCGAGATTTCCGCCCTGTAGCATATCATTCGCGATATCCCTAGGATATCCTTAAATGTACCTAGGATATCCTGGAATGTTCCTAGGACATCCTGGGAGATAAATAGGATATCCCGCCGATATCTCATGTTGTGAAGGAAGACACGACCATACCACATAGTCTTTTTATATCAGACCGATAAAAATTTAACAAAGCGATAGACCGCAATTCGTATCCCTGCCGATGAAACAGCAATGAAACGGCACTGAAATAGGCCGAGGTGAATCAGTATTCTTAAATTCTCCTACTCAAACAATTTCCTTTCAATTGGTTCCTTTTTTCTGGGCAATATTTACAAAACGAACTTTTTACATCGTTTTTCACGACCAATCGAACATTAAAAGCTGTATATGCAATTCAATATCATCCGGTTTATATATTCAAGTAGCTTGCATCAAATAAATCTATTGGTATCGGCGCCCTGTGCCGGTACGAATGGAAATTTTTCTATTTACCTCTACCGAAGTTTCGGTCGTACGGATCACACTTTAAACTGTAGGTCCCCTCGAATGTTGCTAGTAACCTCTCAGGGAAGAGGCTCCACTTCGAGGAGCAAATTTCTTGGCGGTAACGGGGCAACTTTGAGACACACGCAAAAGGTTATCGACCTACTCCTTACGAAACTAGGCTCCATATCAAGGGGACTTTCGCTCAGAAGTTGTTGGTCGATTTTGGGTAAAAATCAATAGATGGATTAGCTGGGTACACTAGAACATCACACTATATTTATGGCTACCTGATAAAGAATGAATTCGTGGGACTCTTATCGATTTTAGTAACAGCCATGCGACTCTCCAGCGTTGAAGCAAGACAATTTGCAACGCAGTCCCTCTAACTTATGCGGCGATGAACTTCATGTCCAACATTTGCGTAAGTGTAAATTTCCAATACGTACAAGTATAAGCACCAAGAATCAAATCAGTCGCGGTGGCCAGATTCAGTGTGTTGCCTTCGAAAAATCTCCATGAGGGTATGATGAAATTGGACCTGTCTGTGTGCCGGAGTTATCCAGGAGGGTTCCCCACCCGAAATCAATACAAAATATATTACAAAAATTTTTTAAACTTGTAATTTACCAGTCATCGATAATTCTTCGTACAGTAGGGACTAGCGCATACTCTCTTTCAACCTGTGAACGACGATAAGTAACAGGACAATCCAAAGATGCACAATCTGAGACTCCCAATTGACCTGTACATGATCGGCAAATCTAAAAAAAAAAAAACAATTGTATTTCTATCAATGTTCGTGCACTGAATGGGGTCGTTGCATGAATTTTAGGTAACATATTTTTTAAATACTGCATAACATTCTGAACACTTTAGTGCATTAAGAACTTTTTTTGAATACTTCATTGTCGAGGAAAAAAATGTTTAAGAAAAGAATCGAAACCCCTATTCAAAAACTCTGTGACCTTGAAACGTCACTTCCTAAAAAGCGCATAACCAATCAGAATAATGATCCATTGACTAAAGAAGTATCTAGCAGACAGCTGGCGAAAATTCAATTTACAATTTCTGGCAGTGATATTTGTTTACTTTAAATTGTCGAAAAGCAACAGCCAGTCGTAACCAAATCTCACTAAGAGAATACAATTTTGCTTAAAATAAAAAACCTAAAAAAAAATAGTAATGAATAATATCATTCAAGTGCGTGAGAGTGAGATGTTTCCAAGGATAACCTCAAATTTTTGTCAATCACATGTCGCAATTATGAGATGATTTTTCCTCCTCAAACCTCTGCCCAGAGCCTCTGCCGACATAAAATTATGTCGTCAGAGGATAAAGTGAGTGATTAGGAGGATTACGAGTGACTATGAATGATCCTCAACTCTGCCCAAAGAAAAAAAATGTCTCACTATCCACATTATAAGATCCTGTTTTTAGTAAAATTCCAGGCAATAGGTTATTTTTACTATTTACCCTTGCAATAGTTAGCGGCTATATTAATTTTTTTCAGCGAATTTTCTGATTTTTAGTCCCTTAACCCTTCTTTCAACACCTAGCTTAGAGGTTGCTGGTATCCTAATATTTTTTCCTGAATCTGCACCACATTTACTACAATTAAAAAAAAATTGTATCGATATCATGATTTCCCTTGTAGATTCAGCAAAAAGAAAAGCAAAAGTTCATCGATTTTTAAAACATGCTCAACTTCATCCCTTACTTCAACCGCTACAATAAGCAATGCAGGCATTTTAAAATATTTTCATTTAATCCACGCAACACAGAAACTTATTTAAAAAAACAAATTGTTGAGTTATCTCTATTCTTTCTTGTTATATTAGATTTTAAACCAGAAAAATTTCATTTAACCTATAGTGCGACCCAAGGATGACAGCTTTCTGCATCCATTTCGCAAGTGCCTTGGCATATTTTTGGCACGCGGGTATGGCTCTAAGGTCACGAACCAGTGACAGTTTCGCACCTCCGAGAGCACCTATCACAAGGACAATTACTTGTACCGAATATTGTGGGTACAGCTTTTGCAGCTCCCTTTTAAGGTCATGATACCTCTCCTCCTTTTCTTTCTCCTTGGCAGTGATGTTGTATTCGGACGAGGCCGAGAATTCGATCACGAATATAGGTCGTTTCTCGAAGTCTTGAAGAACAATGTCAGGCCTCGAGTGTGCAACGGAGACTGCTGTCCGAAAATCGTAGTTCCAGAAAATTTGGCACTTCTCATTTCGGACAATTGACTCTATTTCTCTTGGAGCGTTCGGCAGGGCAGGGTCGCGGCCAACACCGTAAGAGCGACAAAGACGGTAATAAAGGACTCTTAGGGCTGCATTAAAAAAAAAAAAAAAAAAAAAAAAAAAAAAAAAAAAAAAAAAAAAAAGTTCCAGGTACTCAGCGTGTGCATGACATGCTCTGCACCTATCGCTCGGAACTTCTTGACATAAAATGCGGTCACGGTATGCTAAGGTGAAAATGACACCGTCCTGGCATGCGAAAATGAAACCCTCTGTACCTGAATTAAGCCCTGATGATCTGAGGAAAGCAAAAGTTTGCTCCTTCGACAAGGACTGTTTTTCTACATTTCTGTGAAAATTTCCGTGCATTTTCTTGTGGAGTACCTCTTGATGGAATTTTTGAACTTCTGCTTTCTTCACTTCGGCTTTCAGAAGTGAAGCATCTAGATGGAG
>CAKNWT010201124.1:0-10189 GCA_932066315.1 Andricus coriarius | reverse complement strand
TTGGTAGTTCAATCAAGTTCGTAAATAATTGAGAATTATGAAATATTTTTGTCTTTTCTTGCACAATATATTGAGATTACTTTTGCAAAATCTTTTGGACATAATTGAAGCTGTCTGCGCAAGCTCAAGAATACTCTCGACTTGGCAGCTCTCTGGTTAGTTCGCTTACTTCATGAGTAACCACGCGTACGCATGGAGCGAGCAGTAAGGTAAGTCGTAACGCTATGAAGTTGGCAGGGTGGTAACGCTATGAAGTTGGCTGAAATGCATGTCGTACGCATGAAGCGAGCATTAAGGTAAGTGTAACGCTACGAAGTTGGCAGGGTGGTAACGCTATGAAGTTGGCTGAAATGCATGTCGTTTTTAGAATAGGATACGACGTTATGTAAATGTAAAATATACGAACTGTTAACAGAAATATCAATAAAATAATTTTAAAATGAATAATTTATATCGATTATAATTTGTCTTCATGTAATATTTCGTTTTTTCGCGTTTTAGACTACTTTACAACTTTCTACAATGACAGGAAATGTAATTTTTTATGAGAATTTGAAATTGTTAACGACGGAACTTAGAAATTTGATCGTGAACTTTGACGACTTTTTAATAAAATTTTTTTTTAAACTCCCATGTAGGGTTTGGTTTGTAGGTGTTTTCGACCATTTTGCAACGTTTAAGATTGACAGAAAATGTAATTTTTTCTGAACACTTACAATTTTACATAAAGATGGAACTTGGATTTTTTTTTCTTAACAAAAAAAAACAGGAAAAAAGTTGTATTTGCGACAGTTGTCTGAGACATTTTAGAATACATGAAACATATTTTAAAAATGTTGTTAATATTTATACTCTCGACGGAATACTGCACCCATTGTGGAAATTTCCACCCGTAGTAAAAGTAACACTGGGCCCAGTGATGCGCCTGTGCTGGGCCAGACTCCGGCTTTTCCTATTAAAACATGTTTTGCAAGAGTGAAGACGAAGTTGGGAACAGCAGTGCGCCGCGTCTTGGCCGATTTCTGGCTTTTCCTCATAAAACATGCTTTGCCGTCGTAAAAGTAACACTGGGCCCAGTGATGCGCCATTGCTGGGCCAGAATCTGGCTTTTCTTCTGAAAATATGATTTTCTGGAGAAGATAAGATATTCGGCACGGCAATGAGACGATGCTGTGCCGAACTATGGTTTTCTAAGATTCAGAATGACTTGCCGTAGTAAAACTGACACTTCGCTTAGTAATATGGCGTCGCTGGGCCGGACTCCGGCTTCTCCACTTAAAACATGCTTCGCCAGAGTAAAGAAGAATTTAGAACTAGTAATGGGTCAATGCTGGGCCAGAATCTGGCTTTTCTTCTGAAAATATGATTTGTCGGAGAAGACAAGATATTCGGCACGGTAATGAGACGATGCTGTGCCGAACTCTGGTTTTCTAAGATTCAGAATGATTTGCCGTAGTAAAACTGACATTTGGCCCAATAATATGGCGTCGCTGGGCCGGACTCCGGCTTCTCGACTTAAAACATGCTTTTTTAGAGTAAAGAAGAATTTAGAACTAGTAATGGGTCAATGGTGGGCCAGAATCTGGCTCTTCTTCTGAAAATATGATTTGACTGAGAAGATAAGATATACGGCACGGCAATGATCCGATGCTGTGCCGAACTCTGGTTTTCTAAGATTCAGAATGATTTGCCGTAGTAAAACTGGCACTTGGCCCAGTAATATCGCGTCGCTGGGCCGGACTCTGGCTTTTGTACTTTCGAAACGGGATGCCGTAATAAATGTGACAATCAGCTCAGTATAGTGCCGATACTGGGCCAAGCTTCGGTTAAAGGTAGGTAAATTTAAAAAGCCGACAATGGCCGCCGTCGTCGGCCTAGAACTTGGCCAATGCAAACACAGAGATTGGCCCAATAATAATAGCCGACTGTTGGCTGCTGTGATTGGGCCAATATTGTGCCGTATTTTCAGCTTTGGCAATTCGCACTTGGGTGGCGCTCGACTCCAAATTTCCCTAGTACCAGTTCTGGCGAAACCCCCCACTCCAAATTTACCATAGTACCAACAATGCCGGTCCCACCCACTCCAAATTTCTTGAAGTGTCATCCATGGCTGACTCCTACTCCAAATTTCCCAAAGTGCCATCCATGGCGGACCCCACTCCAAATTTCCCATAGTATCAGCAATGGCGGACCCTCCACTCCCAATTTTCCAAAGTGTGCGCTATTTACTCACTTGAATTGTCAACAACTTAAAGAAAATTTTTACCCAATAACAGAATTCTTATTTAAAGAAGATGCATTATGAACCAAAAATATGATAGTAGACTTTTCAATTAAAAATAATAAACTATCAACCCAAAAGATATATTATTTTAATTAAAAAGAACGCATGTTATATCCAAAAAGACGAATATTCGACAAAACTATTCAATTTTCGACCAAAAAAGATTACTTTTAAACAAAATAGTTGAATTGTCAACAAAATAATGATATTTTCTACCATATAGTAGAATTTGTATTAAAAAAAAGATGAATTCTGAATTTAAAATATAACTATAGCCTGTTCAAATGAAAAGCATTAATTTTCGTCTAAGAAAGATGACTGTTTAACAAAATACTCGAATTTTTGCCGAAATAATAGAATTTTCAACGATAAGAGATGAATTCTGAACGCAAAATATAATAGTCCACTTTTCATTAAATAAGAATTATCTTCCAAACAAAAAAGGCGACTTTTCTACCGAAGATGAATTTTCAATCCAAAAGACTTTTTGAGAAAATTAAATCTAAAAGAAAAGCCGCGGCCATTTTGTCGATTTTAAAAATTGATATCAATTTTCGGATAATCTTAAAGAAAATGCCAAACGTCAATATTGTTTTAGATGCACTGTAACACTTTAAAAAAATCCCTAAAAAATTGAAGCATTCTATGAAAAACTATCTTTACAATGATGAAAAACAGCCCTATGCATTGACGTTAGTGCCCGCAGCTTCTTGGCGTAAGCTGAGTTGTAGGTGGCGCTGGGTGGCATGTAAACCTGAATTTGTCAACAAAGACCTGGCAGATGTACAGGCAAGCTCTGTTTTTTACCATTTTTATTTATTAACAAGTGTTTTGACACATAATTTTAATTCTAAATTATGGGAAAAATTAAGAAAGAAAAAGACGCCCCAAAAAAAAAAAGAAAATCAAGAACACGGGAATAGTGGAAAACGAAAAAAGGGCGGAAACCGGGTGTAATATACTTCGGGTTATGATTTTAATCATACGAACGATAGTGTTCTTCTTGTGCCAAAAGGTGTAAAAAATGTCAAACTGTGGCAGAAAGCAATACGATGCGACGATATAATTTTAAAGTCGGGTCGTAAAGTGTGAGTTGCATTTTGCTCCGAAAGATATTTTATTTATTTTATTATTTAAAAACTTATTAATATTCTACTTTTATTTTTTTATTGGATTTAGAGGTTAAGTATTATTTTATACGAGGAGTTTATTTTTACTCATATATTTTGTCAATTTAAATTGAACAAATATATAAATAAAAATAGACACTACATATTCAGCCTCTGAATTCCATTTAATAATAAAATGAGAAATACAATACTTAGTTTTTTTTTAAATTTAATATTATTTAAAAGTAAACTAAATATTGTATTTTTAAATATATTGTTAAAAAATAAATTGCACATATATAATAAATACTTAACCTCTAAACTCAATTAAAAAATAAAATTAGAAATACAATATTTAATTTACTTTAAAATAAGTTTATGTGGAAAAATAAACTAAACAAAATAAATTGTATACGTTTTTTAATACAAAATAAATACAATAAACGTACTACTCCAGGGGCAGTTCTTCCATCAACTGCTTATACTTCTCGTTCCAACAAAATATCTTTCGGAGCAAAATGAAACTGACACACTTTACAACCCGGTCTTAAAATTATATACTCGCGCCGTATTGCTTTCTGCCATAGTTTGACATTTTCTACACTTTTTGGCACAAAAAAAACACTAACTTTCGTAGGATTAAAATCATAACCCGCATTGTTTTCCGCTTTTTTTTGTTTTTTTTTCACTATTCCCGTGTTCTTGATTTTCTTTTCTTTTGAGGGGTCTTTTTCTTCCTTAATTTTCCCCATAATTTAAAATTAAAATCATGTGTCAAAACACTTTTTATTCAATAAAAATGGTAGAAAACAGAGCTTTCCTGTACATCTGTCATGTCTTTGTTGACAAATTAAGGTTTACATGCCACCCAGCGCCACCTACAACTTAGCTTACACGTGAAAACTGCGTGAACTAACCGAAATACAGGGGCGATGCATAGGGCTGGTGAAAAATAAACTACGTATTTTATAACCATACATTTTACATAAGGGAAATCCACGTAATTTTGTAAATAGATAAACATACATTTATTTTAAACTGAACAAAATATGAATATTAAATTGATCTTTTACTTACGCTTGATTTCGTTATGCCAATTTTTCTTCTTTTTACATAATGTAAAGTGAGGTTACACTCCTTATAGGTATGATAGACAAACCAAACCGACAAAGTAAATACACCGATAATGGCTTACGATATTGATTTCTTAATAATAATTTGTCTTTTTTTGTGAACCGTTAGAAACCATTCATAATGAGGTTTCAAAACTTCTTAAGGGCATGTAATACATTTTAAAATACGAATTACCGACCCTCCCATGTTATTTTTTTCCGCCAATTTACAAAGAGGGAAATTGAAATATCGGGCTAATTTTCTGTTTAAATGATAGGTAATATTATGGGACAGGTCTGTCTGGTCATTTAAAGCTGCTATATTGTTGCTAAATATATATTTTTAATATTTGTAAGGTTCACCTAGAAGCTCTTTTATTTCAAATTATTTAAATATGGTGATTGATCACATGGTATTTTCATTTGCTCATTACAAGTGTTTGGTGCATTTTCACTTGACCATAAAAGAAGAAATATTAGCAATGCAGTTCGTAGAGATTATATACAAATTAGCAAAAAATTATTTCTATTTGAAATGCAATAATTACAACTTAGTGCAAGAGCGAGGTGATGCACAGCAGAAGTGTTTGTCTCCTAGCGCGAAAAGTACATATTTGGAAAATGATGACAGCACCACGTTGCACTTGCCGTTGTTGGCAGAAGCTTAGTGGCCAGTCTCTAGAGACAGCGTCGGTAACAGCGATATCGTAATAGATCTCAGTAATTCCTGACATGACTATTTGGAAAATAATGAAATTATTTGGGTTGATAAATACTAAATTGTTCACAGTTGTTAAAGTCGTATACTAAAATTGCATGATATTTCAAGATTGAAGTGGATGAATTCATTATGAAGTTGTTGGCCAGGCTGGTTTGAAAAGAAATATTTGTAATACAAATTATTGAAACTATTTTTTACAAATGATCATATTGAAATGTTAAGAATAAATTTTGAAAAGTCATTTCAGACATCATAAAACTTGGTGGATTGAATGTTATAAGTAAATCGAGTAAAATAAAAAATTGCTGGATATGATGTGCGTGAAGTTGGCACGTCAACCAAAAAACTCGGACCTTTTTTTGGTGGAATAATTTGGTGGTTTTTAATATTTGGTGGTCAAAATTGAAAAAACTACACTACTTTCAAAGTTGGCGTGCCAACTTCACGCTTGCACGCCACTTTTTTAGATTAAAAAAAAATTCTTTTTGAAATATTGTGGTGATCATTTAGTGGTTCTTTGGTGATGGTTATCAATAGTTTGTGGTCAAAATTGTCGAAGATACTGATTCTCCAAAAAATCTGGGGCAAAACGCGCAGCTGTTTCTGCGGATATGCGATTGGCGCGAAGGATAAAAGCAACAAATACTCTACAACAAAAAGCATTTTATTATTGCGCGTATTTAATTATAATAAAATCCAACTTTTTGGCGCAATAATTTGTTGATCTTGTAAAGGTCACTTGGTTGCCGTTTTCAATATTTGCTAGTCAAAATTTTTAAAAGTACAGTATTTTCAAAATTGACGTGCTACCTTTACCTAAACACTCCAATTCGTAAAATTATGTAGTTTTTGAAATATTGACCCCCAAATGTTACAAACTGTCACCAAGTGACCGTTAAAAGATCAACAAATAAATCCACCAAAAAAGTTGGATTGTATTATATTTAAATACGCGCAATAATAAAATGCTTTTCGTTGTAGAGTATTTATTGCTTTTGAACTTCGCACCAGTTGCATATGCGGGGAAACGGATGCGCGTGTTGTTTCAGATTTTTTGAATAATCTATCTTCCACAATGTTGACCACCAAATAATAAAAACCACCACAAAATGACCACCAAAATATTTCAAACCGATTTTTTTTTTAAATATAAGAAAGTGGCGTGCAAGCGTGTAGTTAGCACACCAATATTGAAAGTACTGTAGTTTTTGTAATTTTCACCATTATATATATTGAAAACTATCGCCAAATTTTTACAAAACCGACCACCAAACAATTTCAAAAATTATTTTTCCAAAAATATTAAAAAGTAGCTTGCAACCGTAAATATCTAAATGCAAATCTAAATACATAAATATCTAAATACAAAACAGTGGCGTGCAAGCATCAAGTTGGCACGCCAACTTTGAGAGTAGTGTAGTTTTTTCAATTTGGACCACCAAATATTGAAAACCGTCACCAAGTGACCTTCAAAAGACCAACAAATGATTTCAACAAAAAAGTTGGATTGTATTATAATTAAATACGCGCAATAAAAAAATGCTTCTGTTGTATGTTATTTATTGCTTTTAAACTTCGCAGATTTTTTGAAGAATCAATATCTTCGACAATTTTGACCACCAAATTTTAAAAACCACCACCAAATGACCACCAAAATATTTCAAACGGAATTTTTTCTAAATGCAAAAAAGTGGCGTGCAAGCATCAAGTTGGTACGCCAACTTTGAAAGTAGTGTAGTTTTTTTCAATTTTGACCAACAAATGTTAAAAACCACCACATAATCACCACCAAATTACTCCACCTAGTAAAGGTTGGATTTTTTTGGTTGACGTGCTAACTTCACGGACATCTCGGTATGGGCATAAGCCATAAGATGATCAAGTTGTATATAATGTCTAAAACTTTGGTTTCGTAAATTCATCTACTCATTTGTTAATTTTTTTTAATGAAACAGATAAGAGAATTGCTTTTTTGACAATTAAACATAATTTCAAATATAAAGCATTAAAATTATATAATTTTTAATTGTAAAAAAAAGATAAACCAAAGTTATCATTTTCAATGCTCTAAATAGTCTAGATTGAAGAATGAATAAATAATTTTGTAGTTTTTAAAATTATATAATCTTAATCATTTTTAAGCAAGAAATATGAAAATCTACATTTTTTTAAAATGTTGAATCCTTCCAAGTTTTAAATTATTTTAAAAATGTTGTCAAGACTTCTACATACGATTCGCACTCAGAGCTAAAATGAAAACGATTAGAATTATTCTTAAAAATTTATTACGAAAATTGCCTTCACATCTTCCACATTCTTTATTGAGAATTTTATCTTGGTAAGTATTCTCCTAAAATTATTTTTTCAAACCAAAAAATCATTTTTAATTTTTCTAGGAATCATAGAAATTGTTTTTATTCTCATTGAACCTTTAACAATTGGTAGAATGATTCTAAAGTTTTTTCGAAGTCTTTAATTTCTTTCAAATTCTTTTAAATCATTTCAAGTTTTACATGAATTTTAAATCTCTTCAAAACTTCAAGATATCTATTCAACATATTCGAATTTAAAAGAAATAATAATGTTAAGTAAAAGCGCTTTATATTGAATCAAGTATTTTGAAGTTATTTCAAAATTGAGCATATTCTATAAAATCACAATCCGGAGTTTATATTTCTTTAACTACACTGTTGAAAATGTTTGCAATTTTAATATAGATTTTCTATACATTTGTATAGTACATCTAAAAATTCGGTCTATGAAATATCAATTAAGAGACTGTATAGTAAATTTCATATACATGTATATTGATCAACTTTTAGAAAAGTCAGGTAATTTCACTTTCAATAAATTAAAAATAATTAAGGCAGTAATTTTCAATTCTAAATGATAAAGCATAATATTTTTTTCTAGTTAAACATAAATCATACTGGGTTTTATGTGGAAAAGTTCAATTAAGCGAATTATTAAGATACCTAACCTAAAAAAATCGGTACTCACGTTAAAATTTTGACATTTACAGTGAATTTTGCAGAAAATTCCACCCGTACGTTGCACTTTGATTATAAATAAGAATATAATTGATGAATGTTAGTTTATTACTTTAGTTTTAAATATTTGACCAGATTTGGGTACATCAAAGAACTTTCAACTTTCACGCACTGTGTTTTACTATACATGTATATTAATTCTACAAGATGATGTATATTAAATTTACAACACGTATATGCATATTGCTTCCAATACATTTATAATAAAATCGCTATAGAAATTTCTAACAGTGTACAAAGACTTTCGAACAGTTCAATATGTCAGGTAAAAATTTGTTTTGTAAAATCAATTGTTGTCACCTCTTTAATACTCAACGTCTATTTCAATTGAAACTTTAATCAATAAATTTATATTTACAGTTGATCAAATCAAAAGTTTTTCTATAAAAAAACTAACATTTTTCATTTTTCAGCCTTAGAGACTACAGTTTAAAATTCCGTATATTCAAAAAGTACGCTTAAAAATTGAATTTTTTTCCAAGTAAAAGATTTCAGAATTACGCATAGTTCACTTAATATAATAATATAAACAGTTAAAAGCTGAAATCAACATTTAAAATATCGGCTCGCTGCGTCAGCACATTCTCGTTGCACTGGACGCGTACCTCGCTTCACTCGCAAGTTTGAGCGCGTCTGTCAGTTCGCGCGCTTCGCACTCGGATATTTATTATTTGCACTCATAAAGCTAAAATGAGTGATTATTTATTTTCGATAGATAAACCTGAAATTGTCTTATCAAAAAATGCCTAAAATAAAATTTGTAGGACTTTTCAAAAACTACAATTCCTCTCTGAGATCCCTGTACGTTGCATCGTTTAGCTCGAAATTTGAATTATCTCTTTTTCCATAGTATTTTCGACAAATAAAACTAAAATATCAAGTCCTTTTAAAAAATGGTTAAAATAAAATTTTAAAAAGCTACAATTCTTGTTTCGAACTCTTTTTATGTACTTATCATCTTCCAGCGTAATTTTGGAACATTCGACTTTTACATAGATTTTCTATGGATAAAATTATATAGTAAGGTAAAGACACCAGTTAGTGACACTGTTAGTTTTCAAGAGTACACGATTTAGCTTTTCACTGTTGTATACGCTTCAATCACGAGTTTTTTTGTGAGTATAAGTGAAGTAGTTGTTTTTTAATACTAAAAGCGTGATAGCAGCAATGTGCACATTGCTTGTTTATAATTATTGATTTTTTGTGTGATTCATACGAGTGGATGGGATAGTGACACCTGTGAGTAGATATACAGGGGTGTTTCTGGCTCACTTAGTATTAGTGCGTGTCCGTGTTAGGTAAGCCTGTGTGCGTGTGTCTGTGTGAGGCTGCATGGAGGCCGTGCTGCAAAACTTCTAGAACATTCTCGAAGGTCATGATGACGTCATAGAGTACTAGTGCGCAATTGGGCCAGCCAAAGGCATGTAACAACAGGTTCAAGGTTACTCTTATCTCAAGAATTTTTCGCGTAAATACTTTCAAGGTTATATTTTGTCCTGGCAATTTCTACTGCGTCATATAGTTATTTCAAAGATGATTTATTGCTTCCTTATAGATACCATATTTAACTTAAAATTCCTCTCCTTATTTATTTAAGACGCAAAAAAGTTACACGTGTACAGATGAAGTTTGATACGGAGGACCATGGCATCCTGTTTTGGCTACCTAAATTTGATTTATTGCTTCCTTATCGATAACATCCTTCTTCTACAACATTCTTGATGAAGGCGTTAAATTAAACTGCGAAATTTTCTGGTAAACAAGTTCAAGGTTATTTTCATGACGCATTACATTTTGCGTTGCAAACAAATATTATATCCCAAACGTGTCGATTATAATGTAGAATCTTCCAGAACTTTGTTGCATCATATGATGCAATGTCTGGCAATATTGCGCAAAAGTCTCCCAGAAAT
>CAKNWT010201123.1:0-11821 GCA_932066315.1 Andricus coriarius | reverse complement strand
AAACTCACTACCTCGTTTTTACCATATTTGTGCTACCTTTTTTTGATGTACTCACTCACGACAGATATAACCTACTATTATAGGAATGAGTCGTAGTATATAAAGTCGTACAGCAGCCTGAGAAACATTTCTGGGGAATGGAATGTACCTCTAGAAACTTTTCTCTATGAAGCTTTAGGGAAACTACGAAACGAGCAATATAATACTGAACTTCCATGAAAAGGGAAAGATAGAAACGGAACTTGAGTTCCACAATGAAATTCCCTTTTAGTAAAATTCGTGAGAGGATATCTTAAGAAGTATATATTGTAATATTTCCTTTCAATATTCTCTTTAATTTATAAGATTCTAACTAGAAATTCTCTTTTATTCCCTTCAACGTATATCTTGTTAGTTTATTTCCTACTGGCGGAAAGATTGATTGGGAGATAGCTAGGCGTATAAACGAGGGTAGGAAGGTGATTGGCAATGTAGTAGCCATTACTAGAAGTAAAAATATAACAAATTAAGATAAAATTGCAATATATAACTCAGTACTTGCACCCACTGTGTAAGCACCACATTCTTAAAGAATTTGGTGTACAAGAGACACTGCTTGACGACAGTGAAAGAAGTTTGTTGAGGCAGTTTGGGCATGTTGAGAGAATGAAAGAAGAACGACTGACGAAATAAGTATATTCAGGTAAAGTAAGTGGTAGCGTACCCAGAGGCAATCCAGGACAGGAAAGTGTGGCGACAAATAGGTTATAAGGTACTAATGGGCCCGCGTGGAGAGCTTTAACTTCATGAATGTGATTAGAGTAAAAAGTATGGATCTTACAATGTGATCAACAGCAAACTTGCGTATTTTATTTGTGATCTATGACACATGATGACTTTGTGAAGCTCTTCGCCTGGGTTGATTCCTAGAGAAATTGATCAGCAAACTGGATCGGATCAGTGGAATTCTAGATTAATCTAAAAATCTATCCCCCCCTTATACTTTAAAGTACACTTCCCTTTCTCAATTTTCACATATAAACCCATTGATCTACAGTATAACGAGGCTAGAACCGAGTGAGTCACGTAAAATCTAAGGGGCCGTTCACACACTGCTCTTTTCTTTCACCCTTTTTTCTCGCTTCTTCGCTCATTTGTAAACTGAATTATTAGAACCTAATACGAAAATCCAACTATTTTTCGTTTAAAGTTAATTCCTATGAACTGAAAAGAATACTACTATATTCTTGGTTAAGAATTAATTTCTTTTTGTTAAAAATTCTACAATTTGGTTAAAGATTAATTATCTTGTTAAAAATGCATTTTTTAAATCAAAAATTCATTTTTGGCTAAAAATTTAACTCGTCTGTCTTTGGCTGAAAATTGATCGTTTTTAGTTGAAAATTCAACCAATAAATTTTTCATGGAGAATTCATGTTTTATGGCTGAAAATTCATCTATTTGGTTGCAATCTGAAATCCTTTGATAAACATTTATTTTACTGGTTGAAGATTGAAATATTTGGTTGAAAATTCGTTCTTGTTTGGTAGAAATTTAATCTTCTTGTTTAAAAATTTATCTTCTTGGTTGAAGGTTTAGTTACTTTGTTAAACATTCATTTTATTATTTGAAGATCCATCTCTTTGGTTGAAAATTATACTGCTTTGCGGAAAATTCGTATTTTTGGCTTAATAATCAAACTTTTCTGTTTACAATTCATCTTTTTATGTTAAAATTATACTATTTTCAAATAAACTTCAACTACTTGCTTAAAAATTACCTTTTTAGTTAGAAATTCATATTTTCGCATTGTACATTCAACTAAACTCTGCGGAATTCGTCTTATTGATTTAAAAATTCAAAAATTTGCTTGAATGTTTTTTCTCTGTTACGCTCTTTCCTGGTTGAAAATTCAAATGTTTTGTTCAAAATTCGTCTTTTTGATTTGAATATTCGTCTCTTTTCGTAAATTTTTTTCCTTTTTTGGTTTGCAAATGCAACTGTTTGGTTAAAATGTAATCTTTTGTAGTTAAAATATCAACTATGACATTTTTTGTTGAAAATTGATCTTTTTGGTTAACTTTGACTGTGATCTGTTGAAAAATAAAAGTTTTCTGGGATGGAATATCAAATATTATATTTTTCGTACAGAATTAATCTTATTTTGTTAAAACTTCAAGTACTTAGTGAAAAGTTGAACTTTTTTGTTAAAAATTCATTTTTTTAAGATTCATTATTTTAGTTGAAACATCAACTACTTTGTGGAAAATTTAATTATTATAAAAAAATCCTTCTTTGCAAGTTTAAAATGTAACTATTTCGTTCCAAGTTTATTTATTTTATTAAAAATTTGTTACTTTGGCTTGAAAGTTCAACTATTTGGTTGCAAATGCAACTGTTTCGTTAATAATTTTGTTTTGGTGAAAATTTATCTTCATAGGTAGAAAATTCAACTATGTGGTTACAAATTCAACTATTTCGTTGAAAATGTTACTATTTTGTTGAAAATTCGTCTGTTTGGATTGGAATTAATTTTTTTTGGTAGAAAAGTTCTCAATTGAAATTGCAACTGTCTTCGAAAAAATTAATCTTTTTGTCTTAAATATTCGACTAGTTGATCCAAAATTCAACTGTTTGTGGTTGAAATTAATTTTGGTTTTATTCAACCATCTGTATAAAAATTTGTCTTTACAGATGGAAAATTCAACTATTTGGTTAAAAATTCATTGCTTTTGCTTGAAATTTCAACTACTTGGTTGTAAATGCAACTGTCTGGTATCAATATAATTTGTTATTTTGTTGAAAAATCAACTATTTGGTCAAAAAAATCATCTTTCTTGGTTAAAAATTCGTCTTTTTGGGTTTAAAAATGAACTTTTGAGAGTATTTTGGGCTATGAAGTCTGTTAAAATATTACGTTTCTATGTTTGGTGTTATGTAAATCATTTATCAAATGAACTCGAACAAAAAAATTTGACTTTAAAAGGGGGAGGATGATCGTATTTGTGACGTCATCCTGGGGAGTAGTAATTTTTGTACGGCCGCTTATTAATTCGACAATCCTGCATAATAATAATAATGATTTGTTGTTGCTAATTTTGGGGAGCGTTTTTTTGTGGGCTTATTTACTACATTTATAAGTAGCACATTTTTGTAGAAACTTATAATTTAACCCTTACTTGACACACTTCTGGGGTGATCAAAAATAAGCGACAAAAATTGTTTAAAAAAATAATATATTGAATATTTTTACTTCAAAATTGTATCACATTGAAGGATTATGTAGGTTATATAGCAAAAAATAAAAATTAAGTATTAATGAAATAATTATCAAAGTAAGGGAAAATGGTCGTAGGGTATTTTACACCCCAGTGTGTCAAAAAATGGTTAAACAGAATCTCAATATAAATATATGTATAACATCACATGTCACGGAATATTTTCTTGAATATTTCGAATTTTCCCTCTGGCGAAAAAGAAATCGTTCATTTTATAGTACAATTAAAAAAGAAGCCCTGATTTTTCAATTAAAAATTTAATTGAATTCGACATCAGTCCTGATTAAAAAATAATGATTTAAAATTAAATTTAAAATTTTCCAATATATTTTTTACATACCAAAACGATCTTCAAATTTTGTTTTGAAATCGAAAATAATCCACAGTATACGTCATACGTACCCTGAAACACAAAATAAATGTACACCTTAGTATTTAGTACAATAATATATTTTTTAAATATTTAGGACAGAAATCTCAACTTAGTTTAGTAAGATATTAAGTGTGAATTAAGTATATCCTAAAATCTTATTAATTAACTTTTCACAGTGTCTACTCAAACTCAGAAGAAAATTCCTCAAAAATTCCTGGGTTTTTCCAGGTATCTCTAGACTTTTCCAGGTATCATTTTTCTTAATGCGGGACCATTTGAGTAATAAGTATCGCATTTTTTAAAGCAATTCTGTTCCTACATCCCTTCAAAGTGTTGAATAATACTTTTAAAAAACTTTAATTATCCATCTGTGAATGGTTTAATTGTAATTAACTAAATTTATTATAAAATCGAGAAACTAAACAAATAGGAATAAATATACAAGTATTACGCGAGATAATTATAAATAATATTTTTTTTAGTCCTTATAAATAGCTAACTGTAAAGAAATAGTACTTTTCATCTATAAAATTAAATAACGATGTTTCTTAGTTTATGAAAGTAACTTTATAAAAAGACAAAAAAGTTCTTAATAAAAATTGCTTTTAAAAATTGTGAATCCTTTTTGAAATATATATTTTAAAATTCCAATTTCCGACCAAAAGCACTAACATAACCCAAAATTGTTTAAAATCTTGTGTAAATGATAATGATTTTTGTTTGAAAATGCCACTTTTTGATGTAAAACGCCAATGTAACCAAAAATTGTTGAAAATTTATGAATTTTCTTTGAAATATAATGATTTTTTAATCAAAATTTAAATTTCCGACGGAAAACATTAACACGGTCCAAAATTTTCCGGGCTTGTTAATTTTATTATTTAAAATAAAAATCAGTGGATTTAAATCTAATCGTTCTTGTTTAAAACTATCAATTTCAGGTGAACCAATAAAATAACCTAAAGTGGTTGAAAAAGTAGTTAAAAACTTAAATGGTTGAAAATATATCATTCTTTTTAAAAACACTAATTTCCAGCGAAAAGTATTAAAATACAACATGCATTTCGTATGTAATGATTTATCAGATAATTTGTTGAAAGTTTTAATTTAACCACGCAAGAGTGTTTAAAAAGCACACATGTTTCTCAAATCCCATAACGTTTTCTATGATTTTTCTTATTTAAAGTGAATATTTGTAAATATAATTTATTTAATTTCAGACATAGTTACATCACTTCTTTTAGATAGGATAATTTGTACTGTTTAAGCTTCAATCATTGTGATAGAAAAATTATGACAATCATGTAAAATTTTAAGATCATAACTTAATAAATGGGCATTAGGCTGGCTTTGAAAAATTATTTTTGAATCTGAACACGCACACTAGCCTAAATTGTACCTTCTTAGTCAGAAAATTATAAACATAAAATTCGAATTCATTAGAGGTCCCCTATTTTAGTTTTGTATTTTTAATTAATTTTTTGATGTTTTTATTTTCACAATGGCTTGCGAATATATCTATTAAATTTTTATACCTGTAAAATGACCCTCTTTTATATCATCAACATTGTAAATAATTAATTTACGATTTTGAAACTCACTTTTGTAAAGAAAATAATACATTTTCTTACTTGTTTCACCTTTTTTTTTATAATAAGTAACTTTTTTAAATGTACTTATTGTATTTTGTAATCGGCACACCGTATGTCAAAATCTTATAGAAAAATTTAAAGCAAGTAAGATAAAATTATTATTTTCTTTAAAAATGAGTTAAAAAATTTTAATGGAATGATGTACAATGATGGCAATGAAAACGGGGATAATTTTATATCTATAAAAATGTGATACATGCATCTTCAAGCACTGAAAAAAATTAAAAGAACAACAAATTAAAAAAAAGAGATAAAACTCAAATAGGACCCTCTAAATCATATCCGATCTTGAATTTTTTGGATGAAAAAATGTTTTTGACTACAAAGGTACAACTTTTAGGCTAGTGTGCGTGTTCAGAATCGAAAATATTTTGTTTGCTTTAGAAAATTGATCACCCCAATAGAAATATGAATTCTGAAGAAATCAAAATTGGACACAAACCCTTTGAGAGGTATTCAAACTAGGAAATTTGAATTTAAAGTTAAAAAAAATATACAAATTTAAAGGGACCTATGAATGCCTCAATATTATAATATTTTTAATTCTATGTTTTCTCTGTGAATCATATTTTCGATTCTGAAACCACGAAACATATTTACACTTGTTATTAAAGGGATACATATATGATTGATGTTTTTTCATTTAACTCGAAAATCTAGACGTGATTCAATAATATTGGGTTTCGTGTCCATCAATCATTCTGAGAGACATTTATTTATTCAAAAAAAAAAAAAACTTTAACCTCCTTTTCGTAGTTACGTACAAATTCACATCGTCCACTTATTTCACGAAAATTAGTTTGAAGGTATTACATTTTCAGAGTTAAAAGTTTAAGGCTCTCAAATATTCATAGGAATAAAAATTAAAAAGGGACCAGATTTCAAAGAAATTCAAATTAGGTAAAGTTGAAAGGGTACCAAAGATATGACAACCAAATATTTCTAAAATAAACAAGTATTTAAAACCGAATTTAAAAATGTCCCAAATGGAAGGAATCCAAAATTGAAAGTGAAGGACGCCTAAATTAAGCTTAGCGGCGGACGACCAAATCCCGAAAAAGAACAAGATTTTTACAAAGAATTATTTTATTTGATATATTTTGTTATTTACATACGTAACAGCCAATTCTTGTTTCATTGCTTATTTCTTTACATATATTAGATTGGCCTTAGGTACACTTGTTAAGTGTTGGAAACTTAAGGTCAAGTTCGTTAGCCAGCTGTTTTGGATAAAAATTCAAAAAGTTATAACATTTTCAACAATTTTGAGTCCATTTTGTTTTAAGATTCAAAAACTCTATGTACGGCTATTCGTAGTACTCGGAAGTCGAACAATTTATTTTTATATGAAAATGTTCTCTACCCGCCTTTTGGTCGACAGGAATTTTCAACCAAAGAAAGGAATTTTTAACCCAGATGATAAATTTTCAACCAAGAATTATTGTCTATCAAAAAAGATTAATTTTTAACGAAACAAGTTATTTTTCAACCAATTATTTTAATTTTTAAAGGAATTTTCCATCTAATATTGTTCAATTTTCAACGAAGGAAATGAAGTTTCAACCAAAAAGATGAATTAGTCATCAAGAATATTAATATTTTACGAAAAAATACAGGAATTTTCAAGCAAATGATGAATTTTTATCTGAAGAAGATAAATTTTAAATCAAACATGGAATAGTTGAATTTTCAGTAAAAAAAATTAATTTTCAATAAAAAACAACCAATTTGATGTTTCCTTGCATTTCCTGACTTTTCCTGGCCAATGTCTAACTTCCTGAAATTCCCTGACTTTCTGGAATTCCCTGACCTGTAGCAACCCTTCAAATGAAATGAATCCAAAATTGAAGGCGACTCAAGTTTAAAAATTGAATTAATAATTTAAAGGTAATCTAAATTATAAAGAAAAGTATATTAGAATTTAAAATTCAATCAAGTTTTCTTAAAGATATTGCAAATTTTCTTTTGAGAAAAGCTCTGGTAAAAATAATCTAATTCACCGGATAAAAAAAAAAGAAGGTGAAATGGATGTAGTTTACAGTGCGTTAACATTTGTTTTTACCCTCCGTTTCTCTTATGTTTCGCAAAGAACCGGAAGCGAATGAAACTCGTTTTGAAACTTTCAAGATGCAGTAATGCCAGGCGAAAAGGAAACAGGGTATACGGACTTTTTCTTCGTTATAAGGCTATTGGGATGTTGAGAAAAAGGAAGGAAGAGCAAATGGTACTTTGAGGTTGAATAGAGACAGAAGATTCCATAGAGACACCATTAACGCGATCTGCGCAAAGAGGCTGGCTCATGTAAGAGCATTGTCCCGTTTGTTTAAAGGAGACTCATTCTCCTCATCTGTGCGATGCTTACACTAGCGGGTAAGTCGAAACACGATTTTCCCCTTTGCTTCAATGCTAAGGAAAATGTAACATCACGGAAAACAAAATGTGAAATAGAGATCCGCACGTTGGAAAAGTTAATGAAGGTAAAAGGAGTGTAAAATAACTAAAGTTTTCCAGATACTTGGCAGAAAAGGAGTTTATAAAGTGAGAAAATATTTCGGGTAATTTTTTCCATGTTTTAGAAAAAGGCCATAAAAATATTGGACTTTTATTTTAGAGGGTGTCCACAATACTTCATTTTCAAAATGCTCTCACTTTTCCCTGACTAATGTTTCATTTTCCCTGACCATTATTGTTTAAAGACCTTTTATAAATGGAATAAAACAGTTTTAAATCTAAATTTATGAATATTGCATTCTGTCATTCTCAGGGATGCCACAGCCTAATTTACTAAAGCTGACTATGTGCATTAAATGTGACTAGGATTATCTTGAATTTAAGAAAATTCAAAAGAATTCGGTGTGATTTATAAGAATTCCTGGCGAAATTGGACAAATTCTGGATAAAAGTATAGGACTTCAAAATAATTTAAGTTAAATTCAAAAGGAATCAAATTAATTGGAACAAATTCATAAAACTTAAGAAACTCCATAAATTTCAGTAAAAGTAAATTTACAGAAATGTACGAGAAATGAAAAGAATTCGATAATAGTATATATTACATCACAAGTAGTGTTAGTAGTGTTACGCTCCACGTAAAGACGTGTGTAACACTACGAGTGATGTACGATATTTTATTGAAAATCAGCATTTTATGAGACTGCAGGGCCCTCTTGGGCTGTGATTGGTAATCTCGTATGGCGTGACATTTTAAATGTGGTTCGGTCCAAACTAGAGTGCCATCTGGTGTCATTATTTTTCCCAAAAGTACGGTTAGTGAAAAACATTGTGCATTATTCAGTGGTCATTTCTGGAACTATTTACGTGTCAGAGTGGTGCTTTTGGAACTAATTACATGTCACCAGCTGACACCATTAAGCAAAGGTATATACAGGGTGTTTTTTTTTAACTTGAGACATCAAAATATCTCAAGAAATATGCATCCTATGAAAAAATAGCCGTAATAAAAACTTTTTATTTTCGAGGGGGGAAAGCGACTTTAAACAAATTTTCCTCACCCCACCCCCTAGGAGGCAGGACGAGGGGTAACTTTGTAATTTAAAATGGGAACCCCAATTTTCATCACAGATAAAAAAAACCAAAAAAATCCCCCCCCCCCCCAACGTCTTTTGGGGGGTGGGGTGAGGTAAATTTTGTTCAAAGTCGCTTTTCCCCGTCGAAAATAAAAAGTTTTTATTACGGATATTTTTTTCTCAGGATGCGTATGATTTTAAGATATTTCGATGTCTCAAGTTAAAAAAAACACCCTGTATAAGGCTCTGTTTTCAGGGGGCATCGCAGGCTCATAACATGGAGGTTTCGAATAAAATTATAAAAATTTATAGTGAATTAAAAAAAAATGCAAGTGAATTGGAAAAATGCATTGAATCCAATAAGTTTAAAATGAGTTTAGAAAAACTGAAGAGAATTCAAAATAATTTAATGAAATGCCTAATAATAATTCAAGATGCGCTTAAAAGACTTGAGGATATTTACATCAAACACGAACTAAACACTTTTTTTTAATCCATCGGATTCAGTAGAATTTAATGAATTTAGAAGAATTCAAATAAATTCAAAAGAATTTCAAAGAATTCAAAAAAATTTCAAAGAATTCAAGATAAATTAATAATAATTTAGGGTGAATTCCAAGTGAATTCAAGTGAACTGAAAAAATATTTGAAAATCTCTTTAAATATTTGAAATTCTACAAAATACCTCACTTCTTCTCAATAAATTCTTTGAAATCCATTACAATATGATAAAATCCCGTGAAAATGTACGAAATATCTCAAAACCTTAAAGGTACAGTAAAATTGTTTCATATCATCTGAAATTCTAGGAAATTCTTTAAAACCGTATGCAAAATTTTTCAAATCCCTTGAAAGCATTACAATCCTTCAAAATCACCTGAAATTTTTTATTTTCTTTAAAA
Source organism: Andricus coriarius (assembly GCA_932066315.1). Lineage (NCBI taxonomy): Eukaryota > Metazoa > Arthropoda > Insecta > Hymenoptera > Cynipidae > Andricus > Andricus coriarius. The sequence goes on along the minus strand of CAKNWT010201123.1, from coordinate 2,110 downwards.
TTCCTTAAAATGTTTTGAAATGGCCTAAAATATTTCAAATTATTCAAATTAATTAAAAGTTCCTTAGAATCTTTTAAAATACCTGAATTCAATAGTGGTTGACACATGTGTTAATTCATTAAAATAAAAGTGACTAAATTTTTTATTCAAAAAGCGATTTGAGAAAAAAGTAACTAAAAGTCACTGTGTGGTAGCCCTGATTATTCTTACAGAAATTCTCTGACTTTTGCCATTTTTGTTCAAAATCCCTGACTTTTCCCTGATTCCCAGGTTTGTGCAGACCTGCGGCCACCCTGAATTCTTAATTCCAAAAATGCTGGTCTTGGAAACTCTTGGCAAACCTGTCTACTGCAATTTTTCCGTAATAAATTTGTCCTTATATTTTCAACTAAGAAATCCTATAAAAACCAAAAATACAAGCTTTCTGTGAGAAAAAGATTCTCAAAGTCCTTTAGAATATCACAAAATATATTCAAGTTATTTCTTACAAATCTTTAAAGAAATAAACCATGTTTGGCCTTTAAATGGTGTATTTAGTCGTAAATTCACTGAATAAAAATAAGACACTATTGTACCGCTAGTAGCTCTTTAATTTTTTTTAATTATATGGGCGCTTAGTTACAAAGGCAATGCAAAATTGAATAAACTCTTTTAACTTGAACGTAATTATATTTCCTGAAAGAGACCACACCGTTGACTTTTGCCTGCAGTGGTTACGGACGGTTTCTGTCAGACACATATTAAGAGGCATGAAGCCATGGTTGGTAACCTTTATTAATTGAAATGAAAAAGGTGAATATGATTTAATTGGAACTCATAAGGAATTCTCATTATGCAATTACGAGTAACTGGTGCAAGTACTTCCGCGTTCGGTTCATGATCAAAGCACTCTCGAGAAATCTTTATACCCTTTTAAAACTTTAAAATTATTATTATAAAACGGATATAAAATCTTATTTAAAATTATACTTTTAGACTGTTACTTTCACATTGCTTTATTCTCAAAAGCTGTATTTCTGGAAGGTAAACACATTTTTTTTTAATTTTATTTTCTACTTTTATCGTTACGTGTACTATTGAAAATTAATTCACTGAAAGAAACTTTCGGAATGTCAAAGCTGATCAATATTTAAGTCAAAATTGATCAGAGAAAGAAGTATTAATTGAAAGTTGTCAATAATCATCTTCTTAAAATGTGCCCTTATTTTTTCAAGGGGAAAGTACTCAACTTAAAAACAAAATTTTACAGAAATAATATTTATTAAATTATGACTTATTTTAATTTAGTATATTATTACAATTTAATGGTATTTTGTTCAGTTTTTGGTATGGAATATTGAAAAAAATACTTAAGTTGATTTTTCAAAGTCCCATTTAAAAAAAGCCAGTTTCTCAATTTAACAACTTTTTGGTAACGACCCTTGAAGACAAATTGGCAAAATAGTAATTGACGACAATCAAAAATCGACAGGAATTTAATTCAATAATACTGTGAATTTAAACAATTATAATTTAATATGAATTCCAGTTTTAAAAAGGCCTTGGCTACGTGTACCGAAATTTCTGTACAAGTAACCAGATTTTTTCGGTACAAATAAGGGGAGCTGGAAAAGGGGCTATTTGTGCTGAAATTTCGGTACGTACAGCTACATTTTTTTGGTAAGTTTTAAATATATTTACGTTTGAATTAAATCCTATTTTTTGGGAACATACATTTTTCAAATATCTGAAATTGAAAGGAATTTAAATTGGTAAGTGATTCAAAATTAACATTCTTTAAAATTAATTACAATTTTAAAAGGTTTAAATTTAAAAATACCCAAATAATTTTTCTAATTAAAAGACTTATTTACAGAGCCTTAGAATTTAAAACAAAAATTATAAAGGAAGATTATTTTAAATTTTACATGAAGTCTGAAATTAAATAGATCGAAACATGAATGCTTGCGAATTTGTTCTAAGCTCGACGAATTTCGGCGAACCTATCCGAGTCGAAATTTTCAATTTCGTTTGAATTTCTATTTTCGAGACTGAGCCGAAAATGAAACGAAATCGAAAAGAAAATGAATCGAAAGTTCTGTCAAGTCTGGCAATGGAGATTTCACTCTCG
>CAKNWT010201091.1:0-10071 GCA_932066315.1 Andricus coriarius | reverse complement strand
CCCCCCCCCCCCCCACGTAACACCTGCTATAACTCCTAGAGTTTTGTGGTGCAAAATTTTTTATTGGTGGCGCATATCAGTGCATTTGCGGCGCAATTCATTGGGCTATAAAAAACCCGGAAATTAAGAGGGGGGGGGGGGGCTGGTGTAACTGACCAAAATGATGTGCTGTATATTTGGTGAATATACGAAATTACTAAAAATGTGAATTCACATAAAATGAGTTATGTGTTATTCTCTCTTCTTCCTACTGATGTATGTTACTATTTTATAAAATTTCATTGATAGAAAGCTCATTAAAAGCCTTGTAAAATAATTTTCTTTAATTTTTTTATTTTTCTGGTGCCCAGGTTTTCAGTTTTTCACCTCATATCTATTATTTCCTTTTCCCATATTGTGAGGAGAAAATCTGTCGCGATACGGCTGCCGAAAAATAAAATAAGTTATTCGTGAACCACCCCAATATATACATATATAAAAAAGGTTAAACAACCACCGCAGAGTCTCACTGGGAGCAACTGCTATCTAAAACTGACACTGGCTCTCAGTAGGACCGCGGCAAGTCACACTCATGGCCACGCCTCACAACCGTGAGATGGGTGGTCATAGGACAGGATAAAATCACAAAGACAGGCCGGAGAAACCCTTGTTTGTTCTGAGGACACGAAGCGACCCAAGGATGACAGCTTTCTGCATCTGTTTCGCAAGTGCCTTGGCATATTTTTGGCACGCGGGTATGGCTTTAAGGTTACGAACCAGTGATAGTTTCGCACCACCGAGAGCACCTATCACAAGGATTATTACTTGTACCGAATATGTTGGGTACAGTCTTTGCAGCTCCCTTTTAAGGTCTTGATACTTCTCCTCCTTTTCTTTCTCCTTGGCAGTGATGTTGTATTCGAACGGGGCCGAGAATTCGATCACGAATATAGTTGGTTTCCCGAAGTCTTGGAGAACAATGTCAGGCCTCGAGTGTGCAACTGAGACTGATGTCCGAAAATCGTAGTTCCTGAAAATTTGGCACTTCTCGTTTTGGAAAATTGACTCTATCTGCCTTGGAGCGTTCCGCAGGGCAGGGTCGCAGCCAACACCGTAAGAGCGGCAAAGATGGTAATAAAGCACTCTTAGGGCCGCATTATGTATGTATATGTACGTCGTTCCTGCGTGGATGAGACACCCCGATAGTACACAGGAAAAACTGGGGTTTCTATTAGAACCAATTTTTGGTTCCAAAGGAGCTGCGGCAAAAAGGAAACTCTCTTGCTGAAAAGGAACCCAAAATGATAAATGGTTTCTAAATGAACCCAAAGCATGGATTGAAACGGTTCCAATGGAGCCCTTTTTCATTTCAGCCTTGAGTCACTACAGAGGTTTTACAAGTTTATGATGTATATTTTACTTTGTAATCCGAATACAATAATATTGCACTGAGAAAAATTTAATGAAGAAACTACAACTATAGATATCAGTCATTCTTGAAAGGAAGATAGTGCATATGAAATATGACAGTTTTTAAGGTTATGTTGGAAACGCGACATTTTCAACTGCGCATGTACCAAAAAAGCGCGGTGCTATTTAAAATTATATAATATACACTTGCAATAATACGTTAATATTACATTTTTTAAGGAAGTTAGGTATTTCTATTATTCAGTTTAATTTGGTTTAAAAATGCGTTGAAAATATGAATAACCATCTGTTGGATATCATGAACTAAAAAGGAACACTCAAAAAGAGTTCCATTGGAGTCTCAGTTCTAAATAATACCAACTTTTACTTGAGCCGCAACTTTACTGAACCCTCATTTTCTTATGTGTATGTGTTCCAGGTACTCAGCGTATGCTTGACACGCTCTGCACCTATCGCTGGTGAATTTTTGACATACAATGCGGTAATGGTATACTAAGGTGGAAATGATACCGTCCTGGCATGCGAAAATAAGACCCTCTGTACCTAAAGTAAGCCCTGATGATCTGAGGAAAGCAAAAATTTGCTCCTTCGACAACGACTGTTTTTCTCTGCCATTGGCTACGATATAAGCTGTACTTAGAACAATCCAGATATTAAGACACTGGAGATTCATAAGTCCGCGTTCGCCTTGACGGCGTGAAATGTATAATCGCGGAACCGACGAATTGATATGCAAGCTTTTATGCATATGCATGATCATACGTCTGGTGACATCAAGGGCCTTAAATTCGTTTTTCGTCCATTGAACCGCCCCAAACGAGTAGAGTAGAACCGGGACGGCAAGCATGTTGGTCGCAGATATGCTGTTCAACGCCAACAGATTGGAAGTACAAATCTGTCGAAGAAGATGCTTGTACCTGCTTTGGAGACACTGCTTTACTGATGCTACGTCCTGAATGCGGCTTTGAGGCACGACCAGGTATATATCGGTCTCTCCAGTTTTAAGATGTCTAATAACACTTATATCCACAAGCTCGGGGTCCTTGGGAACGCCAACAATCTTTTCGTTCTTCAGATGAATCTTGGCACATTTATCCAATCCGAAGTCTATCCCAATCTCTCCTGTGTACTTCTTAACGATATTTATGGCAGTTTTAAGTTTGCCTTTAACAGAGGCATAGAGTTTCAGGTCATCCATATGAAATACATGAGTGACCTTATGCTCGCGCTGGTTAGTATCGCCACAGGGGTATCCAGAAGAATTTCGTAGTGCGAGAGATAGAGGCAGAAGTGTGATGCAAAAAAGGAAAGGGCTCATCGCATCGCCCTGAAAGACGCCCCTCTGGAAGGTGACGTTGTTTGTTGTCACAGGATAATTTCCAAATAAGATAGTAAATCTAGTTTTCTGAAGAGGCATCAATATCTCTGAGCATCTCACTATGTGTGGATGCTAGTTTTTCTATGATAGGTTCAATCGAAAGCTTTCCGGTGGTCAATCCAGGCCATTGACAGGACGCGTTGATGGGCCATAATAAATAAATAAAATAATTAAGATGGCTTAAGATTATTCTTCCATAGTAAATAAATAAATTGCAGGTTTTCTCAACAGCCTTGATTGAATTGATGGTTTAGAGGTCGGACTCTTGCGAGATTTCTTCACGAAGGGAGGCATCCGTTTCAGCCAGATCTTGAGTCTTAGGAGGAACTTGCATGTTAATTCCTTCTTGTCCTGAAATCGTGATCATCTCTCAGAAGGTGCCTGCTTTTCGCGGTTGGTCTTAATGTCGCTTCCTAATCTTCGGGTGCAGCGTGATGAAGCAGCGGTTGGGGAAGCGCTCCGCGTAGATATCCATTTTTCCAAAGGTAGGTACGTTGATTTCGTAACGATTGAATCAAAACGTGCATTAATATACACACACATACTTCATATATTTAAACACATTCAGATTCATTCGGAATAAATTTTGTAGCAAAATTCTGAATCATGCGGATTAATTCAGACTGAAATTTTACAGAAACTGCTCCAGAGTCAGTCGGACTCATTCGAAATAAACCTCCCTCAAAAGTTCGGATTCACGCGGATTGTTTCGGAATTAAATTATACATTATTCCTTGCGGAGTCAGTCCGACTAATTCCGAATGAATTTCGGAATGAGACGGACTGGTTCGGATTGGATTTATGAAATTCTTCGCTTAGTCAAACGGACTGGATTTGGAATGATTGAGAAACACATTTCGCATTCGCACGGAATGAAACGGATTCAATTGCTCGGAATCAGACGGACTCAGAAGGAATCATTTTCATTTCGAATGAGTCCGAAACTTCCATCAGGGTAACCAGCTAATCAATCCCAATGGAATAGAAGCTCAAAAATATGGCCAAAAGTCAAGATTTTATCGGATTCGCATAAAAATTGGAATGACGGGGTTAATGAGGTCGCTGATTTCGAATTTGGCGTCAAAAGTTAGGAATTGAAAATAGCGGATTCAATATGGCAGCCAAAAATTCCAAATTTGTACATATTTGTATGAAACTTGGTATAAGGGGATTTTAGAAGTTGCTGCTTTAGAATTTAATGTCCAAGGTTATAAATTAAAAATGGCGGTTCCAATATGGCACCTAAAATTGCTACATTTTTTACATATTAATATGAAACTTGTTTCGAGGTGGTTTTTGTGGTCCCTTATTGCGAGTTTGACGTTAAATGTTACAAATTTAAAATAGCGGATCAAAACTAGCCGTTAGAATTTTAAATATTTACGTAATTGTATGAAATTTGGTTAAACAGGGTTGTTAAGGAACCTAGAAATTCAGGCAAAAGTCAAGACTTCCACTCATTAATTCACAGGCTTTCCTTTGAGAGTTTTCGGGATCGCTGATTTGATGATTGATGTCAACATTCAATGTTCAGGATAGCATATGTATTATTATTTGGTCGCCTATTGGGATTTTAATTTATGGATAGATAAGAAAATAAGTTTTTTCAATAAAAATAGTTATTATTTTTGAACTCTTAGAATCTCTTACATCATTCGAAAGTAATGTTCCAGATAGAAACACGCTAAACCCCGTGTAGTAATTTATCGAGGCAGACTTGCCTCCAGTTAGGGCATTGTCTAGACCGCCTTATCTAGACGGTATTTTCAGGCCCTAATCAGGTGCTGGCTAGATCGCCATAACCAAAAATTTTTCTGTGTCTCATTCAAATTTTTTTTTCAACCCCCCTTGAAAACGCGCCATTGCATGCACGTGCAGCAGGCGTAATGTGGCCGCTTCCAGCCCAGTGACGTTCGCACATGCGCACTCCGCCGCCGGGCCTACATGAAACTTTACGCCAGCTACATGAAACTTTACGCCCGATACATAAAAATTTACACCCATTACACATACACTGCACCCCGCAAGTGAGAATATGGAGGAATTGATCTTTATCTTAGAAAAAATTATATTGCTAGACCGACAGTCTCCCTTCTGCAAAGTACGCTATTTCTTCCTTTCACCTACAATCTAACATTGTCAAGAACAACAAATATCCTCTATCTGCTTCACATGCTTGTTTTCAAGGAGGGGGACAAAAAGTATGGTGTGTGTCAAGGGCGTAAAGCTATTTTGCCTCGTTCTATTAAAATAGAAAAGAAAACACTTTCAATGGTTCGGATTTTAAAAAGTTAGCCAATTTCTTTATTTTTGTAATAAGAAGTGGCATCTTTTCAATACTAGCAATTTTCAATTTTCAAAAATTTTGGATTTTCGGCCCACTTTAATTAAGACCTCTAAACCATGTACTATATGGATTTTTTGTTCACCTCATTTCCTAGAAAAGACACATTACTCTAGTTTCTAAAAGTCTTTTTTTCATAGAAGTGTCTCGTCGTCCCGAATTTTTGGGACGACTAGTCCATCCCCTTTTCCAACTCCCCCAATTTTTCGAGAAGACTAGACACAACCCTTTTTTTATTAGCCATCCTAGGACACATGAATATATTCATATGCTTTCAAATAATTAAAAGCATAATTGAAACTCAAATATTATAGGTTAGTATAATTTTTTGGCACTTTCTAGTACACCCGAATTTCAATTAAAGCACGGGTTTGGTTCTGACCTTAACTTGAATTGAAATTCACCGAAACATAAACATCAGGGCCGTGTCGTAATGTTGCGCAACGTGACGTAGTTACCAGCTAGGCCATTGGGGTACTGCGCTTTATCGCTATGCTACTGTTTTGTAATGCATGAGTGACCACGGCAATCCCCCAGCGACTCCTCTCATCAGAAAGCGCCGCTGCGGCGTAATTCTTGGGACGCCCCAATCGAAATTACTACAATTGAAAGTCGGGGCAATTACGCGATTTCCCATTAAACTAACCGTTCGAATATATAGCCCTAGGACAGTACTATATTTTGGGGCAAAACACAACTATAATTTTTAATGAAATCAAGGTTAATGGAGTCATCATTATTAGAAGCTTTTAAAAGGCAGGATTTAATTTCTAATAACTTATAAATTAAACCTCCAAGTTTTTCTAATATCTTCCCCTAGTAGAAATTTGAAAAACTTATTTAAGCTTTAATAAATAATCAACGTATAGAAAAAAATTATTGGATTCAAACAAAATTTGTCTGAATTAAATAAAGATCATTCTAACTATTCTAGTCATTTCATGAAACGAATAACGTTCTATCGCACACATAGAGTACTGAAGTTCAATTAATATAATTGTAAGCAATCATCACTTAAGCCTAGGTTTTGCTTGTTTTTTAAATATTAATTTTGTTTACGATTAAGGGAACGTTTATAGGAAGCAAGCATAGCGATTTTGTAAACATTAAATACCGGTGACAATATAAAAAATTTAACTTTTCTAAAAATGTCCTTGTCATAATTATTGCCAAAATGACGAGAATATTTGACAGAACAAAAATGTTATACTGTTTCAAATACGTTTTATTTCACAAGTAAGAATTTTCTAGTTTCAATCCAAAAAACATTTTAGTCACTAAATTTGGTTTGCCCAAAATAAATTGTTTGTCAGACTTTAAACAGACATAAATTTAAATTTCATGCTTCAAGTCCTGCGAAAATAAGATGTCTTAAAAAGAGCCTCTACTTTGTATTTGAAGCGAACACACATTTTACTATTTATGGAAATAAAATATATCCAAGTACATTTCTATGCGTCATAAAAAAATCAATGATCAAAATAGCAGAGAGACTCGTTTCCATTTCTTACAAAAATAAACCTTCTATAATTTTAAGAACTGAAATTGTCAAAGGACGTTGTTTTCTTGGCTGAATTTAATGAAGCGAAAATTTTGTTTGTCTGAACTCTGAGTGAAAAGTATTCTTTAAACTAAAATGTTTGATCAAATATTTTGTTTGAATCTTCGTCCATATGTAGTAAACTATGTTTTTATTATTATTATTATACCATTGAGCCATATCCCCTTTGAAGTAAGTGTGACTCATTCGGTGAGGAAGGGAGTTGTAGGAAGCGGTAATGCGGGGGTATAGATTTTTAGATCGATCTAGAATTCCCGTGTTGTTTATTCAAATAACACGTTCGTTCCACAACACTGCTCCGACCCAGGTCGCTGATAAATCTCTCTAACGACCACTCCAGGCGAAGAGCTTCACAAAGTCATCATGTAAAGCTCTTCACTCGGGCCCATCAGTATCCTAGGTCTTTTGTTTCAGGCTTCATCCACTCCACTGATAGTTTTCATCATGCATTTCCTATAAACTATTTGTCGCTACACTTTTCTGCTCTAGCATACCTTTTTAGATTCCTTCACGTGCATGCATTTTTTCATGCAAGCTCTTGTGTTTCTATGGCTTCTTATGTCCCTTCAAGTTGGGGACTCATTCACACATTCTAACAATTCTTTCCTCGGTCTGCCTCTGGGTATGCTGCCAATTACTTTACCTTGACATACTTGTTTCATCAGTAATTCATGTTTGTCCATTAATGTTTTACCGCACATATTTCGCAGGAATTTCATGTTAATTGCGTCAATTTTACTCTTATCCTTTTCTTGGTGGGTCCAGGTCTCGCTGCCGTACAGCACAGTGGCTCTAAATATAGGATTATATATTGTTCTTTTAGCTTTAACTGATACGTTTTTCGTTCTGATAATGGCTCATATCATAACAGCCATAGCATAGCACTTCAGAATTTAAAGCATTTAAAGCAATTTAATACCATTTTAATATTAGATCTATGACATCTTCAGTTGAGGCTTATCATTTTTGTAATAATTTAATAATATTTTATTTGAATTAACAAAAGAAGAAACAATAGCATTTGCTTTTGAAATTGTAGTATATGCATTTGAACGAGGGCCAAAGCACCGTATGATGCTTCAAAGCAATATTTCATGGCTGTGTATAGACGTCCGGTGCCGGGCGCTAGGTGGCTACGGTAGATTGCTCTACTTGGTCACACGGCAGTGGGCGGGGTCAACCAGGCAGCATCGTCGTTTACGTACGGCATTCAACTTTAGCAGTCTGATCTGCATTTTCTGTTAGAACCAGTCAATACGTATTCATAGAATTTATAATTAGCAATTATTGATTATCATATTGTAGAATTTGATATATACAGGGTATCCCAGTACTCAAAAAACATTTTTGTATTTTTGAATTCTAACAAAAAAATGGCGTCGAAAATAATTATAAAATGTTATGCTCAAGTTAATAATTAACGAGTAATTATCAATAGAAGATTAACCAATCAGAAGAATGCGTTAGAAGTTCGACAAATCATGTGCCATCGACAAGAGTGTGTGCGTAAACAAGTTTATTTCTTATAATATCCCCTTTGTTTGCTTTTCCAGTAGGTTGTGACTCTCTGGTGTAACTTCACACGTCAACGAGATACAAAAATTAAAAAATATATTTTCCACAATCAACCAAATTAGACGACATTCTCATGAATCTGTCAAACTTACTTGAATTTTGTAAAAATTTCTGGAATTCAGAAAAATTCTTTTGAATTCAGCGGAATACTCTTGAATTTTGTATCATTCTTTTGAATTCAGTAGCATTTTTTTCAGTTCGGCAGAACTCTTTTCAATTCAGCAGAATTCTCTAACGTTCGGCAAAATTTTCTTGAGTTGAGCAGAATTCTCTTGAATTTAGTAGAATTCTCCTGAATTCTGTATAATTTTCTTGCAATCAGCAGAATTCTTTCGACTTCCGTATCAATATTTCGTAAATTCAGTAAAAGTTTCTTGAACTACGTAGCAATTTCTTGAATTGTGTATAATTCTATTTAATTCGGCGGAATTCTCTTTAATTTAGAAGAAGTCTCTTGCATTTAGTGAAATTATCCTGTTTTCTTGCGGTTTCAGCAGAATATTCTTGAAATCAGCCTAATTCTTTTAAATTCAAGAGATTTCTCTCGAGTTTGGCAGAATCCCCCCAAATTAATCATAGTTATCTGGAATTCTGTATAAATATCTCGTGAATACAGTATAATTCTCTTTATTTATGCACTCTCTTAAAATCTGTATAATTATCTTGTAATCTGTAGAATCCTTTCCAATTCTTTAGAATTCTTTTCAATTCTTTAGAATTCTTTTCAATTCAATAGAATTCTCATACGTTTGGGCAGAATTCTCTTGAATTTAGTAAAATTCTCTAGAGTTACTGAATTTATGAAATACTTATGCGGAAGTCCAGAGAATTCTGCTGATTTCACTAAAATTCTACTGAATTCAGGAGAATTTTACTGAATTCAAGAGAATTCTGCTCAACTCAAGAAAATTCTGCTGAACGTTGGAGAATTCTGCTGAATTGAAAAGAGTTCTGCCGAACTGAAAAGAATGCTACTGAGTTCCAGAAAATTCTACAAAACTCACCGGAATTTCACAGAATTCATGAAAATGTTGTCTAGTTTGGTTGATTGTGGAAAATATATATTTTAATTTTTGTATCTCGTTGACGTGTGAAGGTACACCAGAGAGTCACAACCTACTGAAAAAGCAAACGAAGGGGATATTAGGGCGCATTCCCATGGAGGTAGATTAGAAGAATAGTGGAACAGTTTTGACCAATGAGGTGGCTGCTAGAGCTTGTGTAGGCCCTTCATTTGTCAAAACTGTTCCACTATTCTACTAATCTACCTCCATGGGACTGCGCCCTTATACGAACTGAACTTGTTACGCACACACTCTTGTTGATGGCACATGGACTGCCGACCGTCTAACGCGTGCTTCTGATTGGCTAATCTTCAATTGTTAATTACTTGTTAATTATAGCTTTAGCAACAAATTTCATAATTACTTTCGACGCCATTTTTCGTTAGAATTCAAAAATACAAAAATGTTTTTTGAGTACTGGGACACCCTGTATATATATATATACATATATATATACAGGGTGTTTTTTTTAACTTGAGACAACGAAATATCTAAAAAAATACGCATCCTACGGAAAAAATGTCTGGAATAAAAACTTTTTATTTTCGAGGGGGAAAAAAGATTTGTTAAAATTTACCCCACCCCCACAGGAGGCAGGGGTGGGGGTAACTTTGTAATTTCAAATGGGAACCCCAATTTTTTATCACAGATTCAGATTCTCCTTCATGAAATACATAAGTTTTATTCGAACAATTTTTTTCGATTCGCAAAAAAAAAAAAAAAAAAAAAAAAAAAAAAA
>CAKNWT010201078.1:0-20719 GCA_932066315.1 Andricus coriarius | reverse complement strand
TTACAAATGGCGGTGCCAATAGTGTAGGGCGGGTGTAAAGAAACACACACATGCTTATCCCAAAACACAGATTTTGACGAATGTGTATGCCTGCATGTATTAAGATCTGTATGCATGTGTGCATGTTCCCGCAAGAGGCGCTACGAGCAGTGCAAACTAACTAAATCCGAATCCACGCGTCCAAATTTTCCGGGAGTGGGGTCTCCTTATACTACTTCGTGATTACTACGTATATTAGTTCCTTAGTTTTCTACAAATGTATTTTACATATGATCATGTGACTATGTGGGCGGGATTTTTGAATTCGTTATTCGAAAAATACCCGATTGCGTTACAGAAACAACAAATATTGAGAAATTAATTAATTATTCGTAATTATTTATCACTTTACTAAATAAATTATTTTAAAGAATATACTTGTTTATTGTATTTCATAATCCGCAACGGTTTCGAGCATGTGGAACATGAGTATAAGTACGACAACATGGTTTCCTAACCCATAAGTAATAGTTCGCGTGCTTCCCTAGCGGACCGAATGAACGGAACGGATACGCTACAGCGTATCCTTATAGTATCCACATTAAACATGCAAAAAACATTAATTTATAAATAGTGGACTTTTCCGACTCTCGAGCTCTGGAGTTTAACTTGTTTATCATCATTTTAGAAAAAAATGTAATGATGAGGGATTGTGCTACAGATTTCAGGCCTTAAGGTACACAGAAGCATAATTTAAAAAAGTGAAGTTATATTATGCTCTATCCGAGGCCCGAGCCCACGTAAATTATGTCCGCCATCTTCGATATGTATTATACATAGTTTTCTACAATTTTCTATGTATATTACATCGTTGATGTATTATACATAGAAAACCTCGAGTGACGCGTCACTGCACAACCTTGCCCCTAGAACAGCTTTGTGTACGAATATATTTTTATAAACAAAGATATTGAAAAATTAATAAAGAGCAACCAAAAATCTTCTTATGTGGAATTCAAAAACGCGCTCGTGTACGCGTGTAGTTTTTCTATTGGTAGCAGTGATATATGATCGAACAAACTTTTTTCTCAGTTTCCTGTACAGCTGGATCAGCTGATTATTAATTGATAAAGTATTTTTGAGAACGGATTTTACATGCTTCTGTCATTTATTGACTCAAAAAATATTTGCATCAATTGCTAAAAATATAAACTCTGAACTACGTAGGTATAAATATAATATTACAGATATATTTTGCAAGAGTGAAGTTTTGCGAAAATTTTGACAGGATTTGAACAAACTACTAGCTAAAAACTAAAGTTTTTAATGTTCAAAATACGAAATATATCTTTCTCAACCGAGACTTGTATTCAAGAATTCTTCCAGCTCTCTCAATATTTTTTGAACAACCTAAAAATTTACGACTTATTAGTGAATTTTCAAAACAGTAGAATACTAATCTCGTTCATTAACACAACTTGACAGAATCGCTTTAGTAGAATTTCATTAATGTATTTTGTATTAGACTTATTTGATAGATTTTTTAAACTATCGAATAAAAGCATAGCATTGTTTTACTAAATATTAGACAGTTCGGTTGTTGCATAAAAAATGAAATTTTTCCAGAATATGGTTTTTTAAGCTACAATTGAAAATTTTGCGACAATGAGTTCTAATCAATACAGGTTATATCATATGAATAATTAAATTTTTGTTTTGAAAATGTTTAAATTTTTAAAAATGTACATCCGTAGAAGATTTTCTATTTATTTTATGTTTTAAATTAAGAACTTAAAATTTGGATAATACAAAGTTGAAAGTTTTTTATATGGTCATCTGTAATCTGGTGTCCGTCTGCAATTAAAAAGTATTATATCTTTAGAATTCGAAAATGAAAGTAGTAATTTATAATATTTTTTAATACTATGACATTACCCACGGCTGGACTCGATTAACTTCAACCCAAAAGTACGTACACATCCAGTTTCTCTTTTTTACGTATTTTAGGGATGCCCCCGGTTGAGCCAAAAAAGAAAAAAATCGTACTACGCGTTTTTGAAAAAAAAGAGTTTTTCATTATTAGCTGCTAAAAATCTAATTTTCTTCGAAAACGACGCAAAATATGAGTACCTGTTCATAATTCAAAATTGTTTCCCATCCTAAATCTATAAAATTATACCCATACCAGATCGTTATACTGTATAATTCAACACATTTTTCGAAAAAGATATACAAAATCAATAAAAAACAACTTAAATAGCATTTATTTTAAAGAACTTTAACATATTATTTTTTAAAACGTCTGTTTTTAGTTTATTGACTATTTCAAGAACATATACCATGAGATTATTAGGTTCCTGAGCTTCAAAGTAAAGAAAAATTTGTTTTTATCTCTAAAAAGAATAAAATGAATAAGCAATTCATAGTTTAAAATTATTTCCCTTCCGGAGATCTATGAAATTCTACCCTTACTAGAAGCTTATCTTGTGTATTTCAGCCAACATTTTCAAAAAAGATAGATAAAGTCAATAAAAAGCGACTAAAATAACATTAAGTGTAAGGAACTTTAACATTTTGTTTTTAAAAACATCAGTTTTAGTTCATTGACTATGTCAAGAACATGTACCATGAAATTATTAGGGTTCCTGAACTTCAAAGTAAAGAAAAATTGGTTTTTATTTCTAAAATTGAAGAAATATAATTCTTCATGGCACAAAATCTCATTTTCCTCGAAATCGAAGCAAAATATAAATAGCAATTAATATACTTCAAAATTGTTCCCCTTCCTAAAATCTATGAAAATGTCCCTGCCAGATAATCTTGTTTATTTTAAACAACATTTTCAAACGGAATATCAAAAATCTATTAAAGCTAAATTTATTTAATTGTTTGTTGTTGAAATTTGTTGTTAAAATACAGAAGATATACATCTGGTAAGGGTACATTTCCATAGATTTCAGAACGGGGAACAATTTTGAACTATGATTTGCTGTTCATATGTTGCTTAGTTCTGAATGAAAATGAGATTTTGAATCGATAAAAATTATATTTTTTTTATTTCTAGAGATAAAAACAAATTTTTCTTTACTTTGAAGCTCAGGAACCAATGCTATCATGGAGCATGTTCTTTACACAGTCAGTGATCTAAAAACAGACGTTTTCACAAATAATATGTTAAAGTTCTGTAAACTAAATGCTAATTTATTTGATTTTTATTGAATTTGTCTATCTTTTTGGAAAAATGTCTTGAATTATACAAGATAAACATCTGGTAAGGGTATAATTTTATAGGTTTTATGAACGGAAACAATTTTGAACTATAAAATGCTATTCATATGTGACCGTCCGCGAAGAAAGGGACCTAATGCGTCAAAGCTGAATTTTACGGGACGGGCGATCGTAGCAGAGTCCGCCAGCCAGCATTTGAGTAGTGGGGATGCGTCTACGAAAAGCTCCCCCTCCACTTACCATACACTTTTAGGCACGATCCAGTGTAGCTCACGGACATGTCGCGTACAGCTATGGGGTAAGTGGTAGGGCTGGATTTCGTAGGCCTCTGGTTCGGTGGCTGCGTACGCTCATCATGCCTATGTTTGTAGCTTAATAACGAAAAAAGTAATCAACTTAAACAATTTCTGATTATTGGAAATCAAAGAGTAACTCAGAAACTATCGATTGTCGTAAGAAAAGGAAAATCGATTTTTTCCGCATTAGGTCCCTTTCTTCGCGGACGGTCACATATTTTGCGTCATTTTCGAGAAAAATGAGATTTTTAATAGTTAAATATGAAAAAATCTTCTTTCTCAAAAACGCGTAGTACGATTTTTTTCTGTCATTGCTTAGAATAGCCGGGGGCATCATCGAAACACGTACAAGAGATAAACTGGACGTGCAAGTACTTTTGGGTTAAACTTAAGCGAGGCTAGCCGTGGTAGTGATGTTAAGATAAGTATTTTTGTCAAAATATTTTTGACCAGGGTTAGTAAAGAATTAATGACAGTGGTTTAAGAAGTTAAAATTACTGTTATAATTTATTATTCATTTGCACTAAATTTGAGTGATATTATGAACATCCTTAAAAAGATCCGATCATAAATCCTACCTTAAATCTGACCGTAAATCAGATCGAGAAATTGAAACATAATTTAGGGTGGGATTTAGAATCAGGTTTTTTAAACAGAAATATTATAAGTATGTTTAAAGTATGATACAAATTAAATAATAAATATGTATTTTTATGGTACAGCCGATAATGGATCCTAGTAAACGACCAAAGAAACCAAGTGGTGCTGAAAAGCGTAAGAAGGAAAAAATTGATGACTTTAAAAGTTGTGGTGAAGATCCAAAGCAGACCAAGTTGAATTTTGGTTTCTAAAGGATATTGAATGCATCCGACGCAACTTCTTCAGTGTCTTCAAATGTATTCGAGCCAGATTGTGAATTAACGTTAATAGGTGGCTCGATACTGAATAGTAATAATGCCAAAAATGACAATGAGGAAGTGGAAAATAACGAACCTGAGCAGTTTCAAATAAAGCAAACTCAAGACGTTACTGAGCAAAATAAGATAGATGAATCCGACCAGGCCCTGACGAATGAAATTAATATAGATGCTTTTCACGTTCCAAAAAACGTATATGAAGATTTAGTTTTGCAAATGGTAAGACTTCATCCAATTCAACCAAAAACTGAGCCGAGAAACGTAGTACACATTCCATTTAACAAAGAACGTGTGTGTACAAAATAGAACGGTGAAAAACGAATCTGGATTTCGTATTGCAAAAACAGAGGTCAACTGTTCTGCTGGATCTGTATGACTTTTGCCACCATAGATGAAAAAACAAAGATTCCGTTTGCTCACGGATGGGGAAGTAAGCCATTGTGGGAAAGTGGAAATGTTTATCGAAATATCGAGCGACATGAAACTGACTCTGATGCACAGTTGAAAGCAACAGAAACTTTCTTTTTGTTTTCAAATAGCAGGTCCTTGAAAAACATACTAGAAAATGATAGTTTATCTCTTCGCAAACTTCAAGTTGCTGAAAGGAGAAACATTCTGAGAAGAATTATAGACATAATTCTTTTAATCGGGCGACAAGGAATTGGTTTCAGGGGTGTAAATAATTCAGAAGCTGCGTACTGTTTAAATGATTCTGATAATCATGGTTTCTTCCTAGAAATTATTAAACTTCTCTGTAAGTATGATAAACCACTTGAAAACCACGTTGCTCTAGCGATTGAAAAAAGTGAAAAGAGACACGACGAGTATCCAGATACCAGACGTCGAGGATCTTTAATAACTTTCTTAAGTAAAACGAAAATACTTTCCTTGATTAGCATAATCGGCAAAATGATGCAAAATTCAATAGTACAGAAAGTAAATGCAAATGGAGGAAAATTCGGTTTAAGTTTAGATTCTTGCCAAGATGTTTCAGTAATAGAACAAAATTCTTTAGTTATTCGCTATGTTGATGACCTAGGATCTGTGGAACGATTTATTGACATCTTTGAGTCATCTGATACGACAGCTGAAACGTTGTGCAATCAACTTACTTCCGCTTTAGAAAAGCTTGGTTTGTCGTTAGATAATCTTGTTGGTTACTCTTTTGACGGTGCTGCCAACATGGCAGTGATGAAAAAGGCCTTCAAGGAATACTAAAGCGTCTTTTACCTTTATCAATCTACATTCATTGTTGTGGACATCAACTTAACTTAGTCTTTGTGGATACTTGTAAATGCATTGCACCTGCAACTGACTGGTTCGGCCTTGTTCAATCAACAGCAGTTTTCTTATCAGAGAGTTATAAGAGATTGGATTATTGGCAAAATGCATCAGCAATTGTATTTACTAGCGTTTCTAAACTAAGAGTTCTGGTGAAGAAAGGACATGGCACAAGATGGTGGATCAAAGGAAAATCTCTCAAGCAATTATTTGGACCAGAATCTCCTTTGCCAATTCTCATTTTCGTACTGGAATCAATTATTGATGACACATCCTTTAAATCAGATATGAGAAGTACTGCTAGCGGACTTTTAAATAAATGGTCCAATATAGATACAATTGTAGTACACGGAAAAAAGTTCTTTAAACTTTCTTGAATTATTTCAAGAGTCGGGGATGAGAGCGAACCTTGAACACATTTTCTATATTCTCTATAACTTTCAGGATTTAATGTAAAACAAATCTGGATTAACACTACAAGAGTTCTGTAAACTTTATATTGAACTCCGATTAAAAAAAGTTCAATAAAATATATAGTGAAATTCATGGAAAAATGTTGAAGACTTTCGTAGAAATCACAATTGAGGTATTGAGAGTTTGTAATCACATCATTATAAGGATTAAATACCTCAATTCAGTCAAATGTATAGAAAAATTCTTGAAAGAATGTTCAAAAATCTCATAGAAATTCGATTCGAGGTATTGAGTGTTTGTGAACTACTTCAAGATGATATCTATAGACCTCAGTTCTATAAAATGTAGCTGCGCAGTCGCCACTGTGCACATGCAGCGATATTTTCTGCACCCCCTGGCCAATGTGTTTAACAGATAACGCCGGTTAGTGAATAATAATTTATTAGTGAATTATAACTTATTTAAATTTATATAACTTATAAAAACTTCTTCTATATAGCTATCTAACTTCTTATTAATCTTGAATCTACTAGAACTTATAACCAAGAAATAATTTGCAATTAAAAAATTTATCGAGATTTAAAATTGCCAAAATTATAAATATTTTAAAGTGATGATTAAAATTTTAAAAGCAAAAAAAATTGTTATGAAACGGGTCACAAAAATTTGTCACGCGACCCTGCACAGCTGTAGCTTATAATTTAGATTTTTTTTAACACTCCGAGTTAAGTTAGCTGCGAGGTTTTGTTACAAGTTGAGAATGCGTAGGTAGGGGGTTCGAACCCACGGCGAATAAGAATTTTATTAGCGTACGATTATTAATGTAGTGATTGTTTGCATAATAGTAAATAATTATGTAATTAAATATGAGAACAAATATTAAAGCATACTGATAATAATAATAATAAACATTAATTTTTTTAGACGAAAAATCGGTCATCATTTCATAGAACTGTTATATATAGTTTATAGACTTTTACGATACACACTCTATATTAGTTGGAATTTTAGATTTTCTAGAACTATTCTATTTTTCGCATCCTGCCTTCTAATAGAGATTACGTCACCTCATTCTTTACATTTCATAGCATTTTGTAACACATTTCGTAGAATAGTTCAATGCAATATAAAACCCAGAAGATTTTAACTTCTATTAAACTACCCGTCGTATCCTCTACTATAGGACTAGTTCTATAAAATTTAATGAAATTTTTTTTTCGTGTCGGTATGACATTCCATCAAATTGTCATGCTTCCTGATCCAGTTTCAAAATATCTGCAAACAGAAGGTCTTGACCTTATTCAAGCGCATCGCATGACATCTGAACTAACCAGCTCCATTGAAAAATTAACTTTTGAACAAATAGTGGAGAATGCTACAAAATTGGTTACAGAATGCAATTCTTCGCTAGAGACGTACCAAGTCAAACTGGAAAAGCGGATCAGAACTCGTATAAGTCATGCATTGACTGAAAAAAGAGTTTCTGTATGTCCCAGAAGATCCGGGGAACTTGCAGCCGATGAAATCCGTGGTCTTGCTGCTGCAAAGGGACCCCTGTGGCGTCAGAAGGTAGAAATCGTTCAACTTATTCTAGAAAGATGCTTATCAGAACTAAAAGAACGTCTTAATTTAGAGTCTGGAGAAGTTTACAAGGCCTGTGGGTTGTTGAGTCCTGGGCGGTTTGAAGAAATAGTACGAAATGGTGTACCAAAGAATAGGTTAAAAATTCGTTGTCAACTCGTAAACATCGAGGATGAAGCAGACATTGAGAGTCAACTATTGTCCTTCGCCAAGAATTACGATTGATTGAAAGAAAGCTTTGGAGTAGAATTTCGACCTGAAGAGAACACACAATATACGACATTGACTTACAAAGTGATGAAGAAGTCGACAGAGAAAGGCCATTGCATGAAGGAGTAGAAGACAGAGAGACGCGGAATTAGAAGACAAAAAAGAAAGAGTGCAAAGGATGTTTAAGGTGCCCTTACAGTCTGTTGCGAAAATATGGGTTTTACCAAGCAGCGTACGATAAGTTGTGTCGGGTGTATCAGGTAGCCTTAACTTTCGCATGTACGCAGGTAAGGTGTGAACGCACTTTTAGTAAAATGAAACTACTGAAGAACAGACTGAGGAACCTAATAACCCAAGAGTTTTTGAGGCCGTGCATGTTAATGGCAGTAGAAAGAAAACTGACAGAAGATCTAGATTATGACGAGATAATTGACGAGCTGGCAGCAAAGTCCAAAGAAATGTATAAATTATTACATTTATGATATTTTAGTGCTAATTTTAGTGCTACGATATGTTGAAAACCTCTATTACATGTTTGAAGAAAATGTAAGAACTTCTGAGAATAAACAGAAAATACACTAAATCGATGTTTCTGTGTGTATATAGGTGGGCGGAGGTTCAACCCTACTAAAAAAAGTCAGGAATCGTCAGAAAAAAAGTCAGGACTTCGGACTATTTCTGACCACTTTTGTTACGTTTTTCGACAGAAATGGTCAGGAAAAGTCAAAATTCATGAGAAATGTTCAGAAATCGTCAGACCTTGGGTTCGAAGGATAATCCTTTTATTAGGGGTCCAAGAATAGAATGCCATAAAATCTAATCCCTTTTGTATTTCCATGGTTATTTATATTATTTATTTATATTTATGCATATTCTCTTTTTACTTATATTTAATTATTAATATTTATATATTAATTAAATGACTCTGATCGTGAATCTGAAAATTTTGTCCGTTTTGGCGAATCTCTTTCTCTTTACAAGATACATTATATTTATCCTAATTTTAAATTTTGCAGGAAAATTTTTAGGTATCTGAAATCTTCGAAACCCGTAGATTATGAATTTTAAACTTTTGAATCTGTATATGCAACATTGGAAAAAAATTATTTGCAATTTTTAATCCTTTTTGGTTGGCCTACCTGCGGTCCTAGCCGATGAGCTACCTGCTAGAATCTTCTGAAATAGTCAGACTCGTCAGGAATGGTCAGGATGTTCAGGAATCGTCAGAACGTCTGACGATTTGTGACGATTCCTGACTTTTTTTTAGTAGGGAATAACATTAATAATTTGCCGTCCGGCCGTTTAATTAGTCCATGTTTGTCCTTTCATATTAAAAAACCTTGTGTTCGTTTTATTCAAAATAAAAATGTAGTAAAATTACTGTATTGGAGCCTTGGAATGTTGAGGTTTAAATTTTTAAAGGACACTTTTTAAACCAGGTTATATATACATTTTAATCTTTATTAATAAAAAAAACATCTAATTTTGGTGCCCAGTGGGCACAAAACCATGAACATCCCAAGCACGTCCTTGGGACGTTCCTAGCCCTGGCGGACCGGCCGAACGCAAAGATTACGCTGCAGCGTAATTGTAAAGTAATGGTAAAGTAATGTTAGAGTAATATGGCATTATAATTATTAAGAGAAGCAAAATAAATATGTAAACTGTTGCAATCATAATAATACGTTAAAATTTACGTTAAATGGTCATCTCGTAATTGCAACAGGTTTCTTTTTCAGCGTTAAAAAATAAAAAAAACAAAGTGGCTGTTATTGAAGTCGAGCCCCTGCACGTTGGCAGGCCGATTGAAACCTCTGTTAGCAGACTGCAGTTAGAGCGACATTATTTTTTTATTTTTTAACGCTGAAAAAGAAACCTGTTGCAATTACGAGATGACCATTTAACGTAAATTTTAACGTATTATTATGATTGCAACAGTTTACATATTTATTTTTCTTCTCTTAATAATTATAATGCCATATTACTCTAACATTACTTTACCATTACTTTACCATTACGCTGCAGCGTAATCTTTGCGTTTGGCCGGTCCGCCAGGGAGGGCGTCCAATGTCAGTCCAAATAACGTCTCTGAGACGTCTAATGTCCTAAAGATGCCCTAAAGACGTCTTAAAGACAAGGGACGTTCTCGGAACATCTTTCGGACTGACATTAGACGTCTTAAGAGCATCCCTAGGATGTCCAAAAGACATGTTCCAAAAGACGTTTTAGGGACGTCCTGAAGACGTCTCTAGGATATCCTTAATTTTTTGCCCACTGGGTGCACTCCAAAAAAAAGATAAATTTTTTGTCGATTGAAAAATAACCAAAAATTGAAATGTCTTGGATGATTTAATTAATATCACTACAGATTAACCTTACGAACCGGCCGAACGCAAGCATTACGCTGCAGCGTAATGGTAAAGTAATGGTAGAGTAATGCTAAAGTAATATGGCATTATAATCATTGAAAGAAGCAAAACAAATATGTAAACTGTTGAAACTATAATAATACGTTAAAATGTACGTTAAATGATTATGCCGTAATTGCAACAAGTTTCTTTTTCAGCGTTAAAAAATGAAAAAATAATGTGTCTATCATTGCAGTCTGCTAAATGGGATTCAAACGGGTTGCCAACATGCAGGGGCCCGACTTCAATTACAGCCACTTTGTTTTTTTATTTTTTAACGCTGAAAAAGCAACTTGTTGCAATTACGGCATGATCATTTAACGTAAATTTTAACGTATTATTATAGTTTCAACAGTTTACATATTTGTTTTGCTTCTTTCAATAATTATAATGCCATATTACTTTAGCATTACTTTACTATTACTTTACCATTACGCTGTAGCGTAATGCTTGCATTCGGCCAGTACGCCAGGGTATGTATTACATTGAAGAAGGCCTGCAACAAGGTCGAAACGTACGTTGGTTTTTTAATGAAATTGACGAATAAAGCATGATTCTTGACAACTGAATCCACTATTAATTTTCATGAACCTTATGACCAAAATAACACATTCATACTTGAATTGACTTCATTAGATCTCTTTTTATTAAAAAGACTTCTTATTCCTGAAGTATTTGATTCTCACTTCCTGCGAGTGCCTTTAAGCTGGCAGAGTCCCATAGCTCGTCCACCTGGCTTCTCTGAAAAAATGGTTCAAGCGATTGAACCAGTTGGAATGATCCCTTCCTTGCTCGGACCTCGCCAAACCCATGAGACGCAACAGACACTGTCTTGGGTACCAGGTACAATGCACGATTTTTTATATGTCCCGAGTATAAAAAGGAATTTATTTTCTGTTAAAGGGAAAAGAATGCATCTTTTTACAAAATCAAAAATTAATCGCGAAAGGTACTGATGTCGGAAATTTGTACAAGATCGAAATGCGAGTCATTACACCGACAGTTTGCAATCTTGGTAATAAAGTAGAGTTCAACGCGAACGAACTGCAGTTATGGCATAAGCGGCTTCGTCATCAAAATGTTAGACACGTAAAAGAATTTTTAAAGAATTTAGATGTAAACGTTGTAGATAACGGTAACTTTTTCTGTGAAGGCTGCGCGTACGGAAAGCATCATCGGTTGAGCTTTCACGAGAAAGTCGAGCACGCGATTAAACCTCGCGAAATTATATTTACACGGATGTATGTGGACCTATGGAAGTCGAGTCATTAGGCAAAAAACTTTATTTTCTTATTTTCAAGGATGACTTTTCAAAGTTTACAAAGACTTATTTCCTACGACACAAGTCAGAATTAATTGATAAATTAAAAGCTTTTTGTTTCGAAGTCGAGAATCAGTGTGATTGTCAAATCAAAGAAATTCATAGTGATGGGGGGAGACAATTCAAAAATAGAGAAGTAGAAAAGTTTCTAAGTAGCAGAGGGATTAGAAATACTATCAACGTCCCATACAGTCCTGAACGAAACGGCATCGCAGAGAGGAAAAATAGAACAATAGTGGGCCGAAGCCATGGGCACTGCTGTGTATGTGATTAACAAGACGGGTCCGACTTAGCAAGGCAATAAAACGCCTCATGAATTGTGGTACGGAAAATCCCCAAGCATTGAGAATTTTAAGATCTTCGGTACAGAGTGTTTCGTCCATATACCTGCGGAAAAAAGAAGAAAGCAAGGAAAGGGTATTTAGTAGGCTATTTAAATGAGGGCAAAAGTGTATCGCGTATATGCACCTAGTGCGAGGGACGCAGTGCTCAGTCGCGATGTAGAATTTAACCCTTGTGTTACCAGCCAACAAATTCTACACTAACGACCAGCCGGGTACCCGGGTACCTAGGTACGATTTTGGAGTTAAAACTTTGCTGTACCTGAAAACTAATACATAAATTTAATTGATATTGGTTTATTTATGCTTTGAGAAGATATTTTAAAAGAAATACGGTAATATTTCAATATATGGTGACCCTTATAAGTCCTTAGTCAGGTATAAAACGCAGACAGCCATACCGTGTCCCTCTTGTCTTTCTCTAGACCAGATACGTACAACTGAAATTATACTCAAAAAGAGGAGATAGGTAAGTTCTTTGACCTGCCAAATATTTCAGAAACCTTTGAAACGGAGTATGGATATTTGTCGTTTAGCGGCTTGAGCTCAACTGCCGCAGTCTTTGGCAGTTTTTCGGAGCAGCGACACGTGCAGTGAAACGACGCATATTCAGTGTGACGCAGTCTCTTCGAAGTTTTTCGAATTCCGAACACAGCTTAAAAATCTTTAGTAATATCAGTATTTTTAGTGAATATTAGTTTATTTTTTACATAGCAAATATGATGTTTTATTAATGAAATGATGGAAGAGTTATCAAGAGCACAATTTGCGTAATAAATAAATATTATCAATTTTATAGAATTTCCTCAATAAACAATCAAAAATTAATTATATTTATTGTAATTTATTTATAAGTACTTATTCTTTCCTATTTTATTGTTATTTTTACTTTGGATCGCTCGAACCCTAAAATTTTTGCAGGTGGGTACCCGGGTACCCGGGTGGTACCAGCGTGTACTTTTTTTCAAATCAAAACTTGTTTTCGAACAAAAATTGTTTAAAAACTTGCAATGCATTTTTCTATGTAAAATTAGCCAAATCATGGGGATCCGGAACGATTTTAGCCCATCTCTTCAGTGAACAAAGTTATGTAACAAAATACACGCGGATGGGTACCCGGGTACCCGGCTGGTAACACAAGGGTTAAGCCTGAACAGATTACAGCGGAATTTGTGAATTTGCCGACAAACACCATCAAAGATAAAGTACAAAAGAATGTCAGTATACAAGGCGACGACGGCGCACTTGAAAATACAGAGTGTGAGATTGAGACTATAGGGCAGGCGAAAATAATTGACCAAAATATGAGGCAATTACGTGATAGGCGTGCGATTAGGCAAACTGAATTGAATGGTTGTCCAGTAATGTATTTAACAGAAAAGTTGCTAAGTGATTTTAATAAGGCTATGCAATCTGCTCAAAAAGAGTTATGGAGAGAGGCCATATGCTTTCTTAATATGTATAACATTTTACAAAACCTTTAATGTCTGAAAATACTTATCTCAACATTACAAAATTTAGTTTTTACAATTTTATTTTAATTGTAAAATAGTTGTAATTGGCAATTAATTGTAAATAATAGTAAAATAAATTTAACAACATTTATTTCATAAAGAAATATCTCATGATTTTAAAACGACAAAACAATTTTTTAAGGTAATTCTTTGTAGTATTTTCATAACTAATGAATATATTTTTAGAATATTTTTCCTTGATTCTGACCCAGGGTCAAACAAGGCACAAAAAACTGTCGTGAAATTTCAATTAAAAACTTTACTCTGTTTGCATTAATTTTTCAAATGAAAAATATTAGTACTTTTTATAAATATTCCTAAATCTTATTTGAATATGCTATACATTGATATTTATTTTAAAAACTGTTGTAAATAGTTGGTCATTTTCTAAATTTTACGACATTTTTGTACCATGTTTGACCCTAGGGAATATATTTCAGGAATGAAATTACAAAAAATATCTCCATTAGTTATTGTTTGATTGAAACTTATATTTTTTGTTGAAATTTTTATTTGACATATCTGAAATGTTGAAAAATGTTGCGGAATTTTGTCAAGAATCCTGTGAAAATTATATTTATCTATCCTTAAAATAAGCAAACAAAAAGGCTTAAAAAATAAATAGTTATTCGAAATTTTTATTTTGTATACAAAAATATTTTTTGCCTTAAATGATAAGTTTGTTGAAATTTTCCTTTTTTCTTCACTAGAACCTTTTTTTTATTTGAAAATTTATTGTTTTGGTTGAAAATTCATTCTTTTAAAGTTGATTTTAACTGTTTTAATTAGAAATTCGAATTTTTTATTGAAATAGCAATTATTAAATTTTTCGTTAAAAATTCAGCTTTTTTGGTTGAAAATTATTTATTTTTATCTGACTGTTTGGTCAAATCAAATCCTGAAGAACGACAAAAAAATCTATTTCTCAAACTGATCCAAAAGGCTACACCCATATCTGTACAACCGTTGGTTAACATTTTAAAAAGTTTTTGATATCATTTGAAAGGCAAGTCTTCATGGTATTTCACTAACTAATGGAGATATTTTTTGTAATTTCATTCCTAAAATCTAGTCCCCGAGATCAAACATGGTACAAAAATGTCGCAAAATTTAAAAAATGACCAACTATTTACAACAGTTTTTAAAATAAATATAAATATGTATCATATTCAAATAACATTTAGGAATATTTATAAAAAGTATTAATATTTTTCATTTTCAAAATTGATGTGTGCAGAGTAAAGTTTTTAATTGAAATTCCACGACAGTTTTTGTACCATGTTTCACCCTGGGGCAGGATCAAGGAAAAGTATTCTAAAAATATATTCATTAGTTATTAAAATACGACAAAGAATTACCTTAAAAAATTGTCCTTTTGTAATGTTGAGATAAGTATTTTCAGACATTAAAGGTTTTGTAAAATGTTATACATTAAAAAAGCATATGAGGTCAAGTTAATAACTTTTTGGCTTCCCTAGCGAACCGAATGAACGGAACGGATACGCTATAGCGTATCGCTATAGTATCCACATCGTATCCTCTCCGTATCATGCTAGAAAAACTCATTAAAAAGGGAAGATGAACATTTAACTTGTTGAGATTCGGATTCTACGTGAAATTTTGGGTTAGAAGGTCACGGAGTATTTGCAATAGTTTTTCTTGAAACGCTAAAAACTTTAAAAAAATATAATACCTATCGACAACGTGGGCTGAAGGCGACTTCAAGCGTCCATAATCAAACATCCATCATCGTTTAAGCAGTACTCCTTAAACGATTATGGATGCGCTTGAAGTAGCCTTCAGCGCACGTTGTCGATAGGTATTATATATTTTTAAAGTTTTTATCGTTTCAAGAAAAACTATTGCAATTACTCCGTGACCTTCTAACCCAAAATTTCACGTAGAATCCGAATCTCAACAAGTTAAATGTTCATCTTCCCTTTTTAATGAGTTTTTCTAGCATGATACGGAGAGGATACGATGTGGATACTATAGCGATACGCTATAGCGTATCCGTTCCGTTCATTCGGTCTGCTAGGGTTTTTCTCTTAAAATCCCCAAAATTGTGATTAGAGCTTAAAATAGCATGAAAAGAAAGGTAAGTATCAGGGGTAAGTATACAGTAAACATGTTGATTAATTTAATAAATTAAAAATAATCATTATTTATTATTATTTTGACTTTACAATATTTAAAATCAATTGAAAAGTAAAACATAGATAATGAAAAATGAAACTGTGGAATCGGATACTTGAAAACATTCCGTAAGAATTCCTGAAAAACATAATCATTAAATATCTCAAGACTTCATGATAATTATGTATATGAAGTCTTTCTTTAAGGTAACAATTTTTGAAAACAAAAGTCAACTCAAACCTCCTAATACCCGACGAAACCGAATCGTGAAGTCGGGCCTCGGGCGAGCTCGGCTTCGTGCTCGTGCATTTTCGGCTTTACACGAGGCTGGCCGACGCATCGCGTAACAGAGCCTGCTCACCGGCACGCTAAGTTTGCATATGCTTCTCCCAGATGGGAACGTGGTGGGAGCCGAAAAATCCGACGTTCTCGAGACTCTAGGACAGGCCTCACCACTTCCAGCAGGTGCTGACTGCCACGACAAGTGCTCGACTACCACCAATTTTTTCTGTCATTTTTTGCTTCGATTTCCAGGAATTCTGGAAAGGGTTACAGTCGGTACGGTCACGGCTCGTTGCGGCTAATTATTCACACCGAAGGCTCTGATTTTTTTCTACTTGTATTCACAATACATTTCATTTTTTCATTTCAAACTGTAATTTACCGTGAAGGATTAGGGACCAGTCGAACGACAAGATTTATGAGGGCCTGTTTTCGGGCCTGTTTGACCTAGTCTCGCGACTGCCACTGTCAGTATTTGCAGTCGCCGACTGCCTTTTGGTGAGCCCTGCTCTAGGACACTCTAGTCCAGACATGCCCAACCCGGGGAAATTTCCTCCAGGACCACATGCTCTGTTTACAGCACTCTTTCTCCTAGAGAGCGGGAGTTGTGGTAAACGCGTGCGAGAATCTCATCTCTGTGACCAGTCCCGCTTTCTAGGATGAGGAGTGGTGGAAACGGAACATGTGGTCCCGGAGGAAATTGCCCCGGGTTGGGCATGTCTGCGTATATCATATTATGGCACCCAACCCTTGCGGTTTCGCACTAACCAACGTAACGTCTACAATTAAGGGGGGGTATAGTTAATTCGGTCAAAAAAAGAAGCTATTTTTTATATTTTTTTATAAAAATTTACAACATCTCATGAATGTCATATCCAAATTTTAAGCAAATCGGAGCAAAACTAAGGGAGATATGGAGTTTTGAGGGATAGCCGCTCCCCTTCGGTTCTGTGTACGCAGCATTGTTACCTAGCAGCTTCTGCGCTCATTCGTAATGCCTAACTTGCTTAATTTGTCGGTGAATCATTACACAGGTATAAGAAAACCTTTACACATTCAGTACGTACGGATCTGGCATCGAAGATGCTTTGAAAATATAAAAAGACACATTTTTAGATTCTTTCATGTTTGAAACTTTAAACGCGTTTTTCTCGAAACCACGTTTTCAAAGTCGGTGACGGTTGTAGCTCAAAATCTACTTTATGGATCCTTTTGAAATTTGGTATACAATTTTTATATAAAATTCATGAGGTAACATGGTCAAGTTTTTTAAATATTATTATTATTATTATTATTATTAATTTTACCATAACAAACGCGTTGATTTCTTAGAAAAAAACGCGTTTTGATTTAAAAGTGTTGAAAAAGAGAAATTTTAAAAAAGGACAGCCATGTTACCTCGAGAAACATCTCACCTAACTAACCCACTTTGATCTTTTGATTTCCGATGATCCAGTGGTCAGTTAGAACCGTCACCGTAAAGTGACTTTTTTCCAGGCGCCTTCGGAGATTTGCTGCCAACGGCCTATTTATTAATATTTTGCAGTGAAAATTAGTCAGAATATGGTTAAGATTTTCTATTATTATTTACTGATTAAAGAAATAAACCAACATTACCTATATCGCTTGAAAAAATCCTTGAAAATGTGCCTTTTTTGCCCGAATTACCTATACTCCCCCCTTAAGGTTGTACTCTACGTAAAGTCAATTTAAAAATTCATTGAATATTTGTCACGATATATAAAATGGATACTGATGAACCCATTTAAAATTGCTGCGAACTGCAAAGAAGAAGTATAAGCGTATTTAGAAAAAAAAGTTCGGGTTAACATTGTTTATTCAACAATAGAAAATTCAATATCAAATCATCTGAAGAGTTTCAGCTGTTGTTAGTAATTTTGATGAAAATTCTAGTATCCGTTCTCTTAGGTGTTGAAAGAAAAATTCTAAAATAATTTAAAAAACTTAGGAGATATTCAAAATTGAAAATTTTGGTCCTTTTTTAACTTTGATAACTTTGGTGATTTCATTGATATTAGGTTCTATTTTTTAAAGCAATATTCCTGATGGGACGCAGTTCTGAAAACATATATTAATGAACATGGGATATCCCTTAGTTGTCGAGAAATAATTAAAAACGTACGCCGAAATGATGCACATGTTGTGAAAAACCATGTAAAAAATATACGAACAATAGACGAATATTATTGGGTACGGCCACGGAAACAGCCTGGTGCCATCTGTTGCCTAAACGTGGTAGGAAAACTAATAAAATCTCGTTTAAAGAAAAAAACTTTTGCTCGAGTTTATTAAACGGTTGGATCGGAGTTGGGTTTTGAATTTATCTGTCTATGACAGTAGATCTATCGGATTACAAATGTCACATAGAGTACTTCAATATTTTTGTTTTTCCGAAAAGGTATCTGGACAAATTATTGTGTTAACTGGGTAATTAATATTATATATAATTAAAAAATAAGGTTAAACAACCACCGCAGGGTCTCACTGGGAGCAACTGCCATCTAAAAAATGACACCGGCTCCCAGTAGAACCGCGGTAAATCACATTCATGGCCACGTATCACAACCGTGAGATGGGTGGTCAGAGGACACGTTGAAATCAAAACGACAGGCCGGCGAAACCCTCGTGTGTTTTGAGGACACGAAGCGTCCCAAGGATGACAGCTTTCTGCATCCATTTCGCAAGTGCCTTGGCATATTTTTGGCGCGCGGGTATGGCTTTAAGGTTACGAACCAGTGATATTTTCGCACCTTCAAGAGCACCTATCACAAGGACAATTACTTGTACCGAATATTTTGGGTACAGCTTTTGCAGCTCCATTTTAAGGTCTTGATACCTCTCCTCCTTTTCTTTCTCCTTGGCAGTGATGTTGTATTCAGACGGTGCCGAGAATTCGATTACGAATATAGATCGTTTCTCGAAGTCTTGGAGAACAATGTCAGGCCTCGAGTGTGCAACGGAGACTGCTGTCCGAAAATCGTAGTTCCAGATAATTTGGCACTTCTCATGGTATCGCCCTGAAAGACGCCCCCTGGAAGTTGACGTTGTTTGTTGTCACACGATAATTTCCAGATGAGATAGTAAGTCTAGTTTTCCAAAGAGGCATTAATCTCTCTATGCATCTCACTATGTGTGGATGCACCTTCAATCTTTCCAACAGACAGATGATAAGTCTATGAGAGGTTGAATCGAAAGCTTTCCGGTTGTCAATCCAGGCCATTGACAGGACGCGCTGATGGGCTGCAGCGTCTTTACAGGCACACCTGTCAAGCAGCAGGATCTTTCGACAGCCTGCTAAATCTTTTTTCGAGCCACGTTGTTCCTATATCTCATGCCACACAGGCTCAATACGCCGAACAATCCTGTTGTTCAGGACAGCTTTTAAGATCTTATACAGTGTGTTTAAACAAGTTATTGGCCTGTGATTCTGTGGGTTGGACAAGTTGCCTTTTTTCTGTAGGAGTATAGTGCGTCCTAACACCATCCACTGTGGAATGGGCGTCTCTGACTTTAAATGTGAGGTGAATATACGGGTAAAATGTTGGTGTGTAGAAGTAAACTTCTTCCACCAGAAGTTCTTGATACAATCTGGTCCAGCACCGCAAAAGTTCTTCGTTCCTCTAAAAGCTTTTTTCACCTCTTCGGAAGTGATTGATGGACATTCCTCCTCAAATTTTATGAGGTTGTCGCAAAATTCCTTGAAGCGGATGATATTGTCAGCATTTTCTTTCAACTATAGTGTTTTCGGGATCTTGTATACCTCTCTCCAAAAAGTCTCTACCTCGTTGGGCTTGGGTGGATTTTTGACAGAAACAAGGGGATCATTAAACAGGCGAGGTGGGTCAGCGAGAAACTGTTGATTCTCCCTGATCCATCTCTCCCTCTTCTGTATTCTCCTCCTTGCGCCAGATAACAGCCGTATTTTGTCAACAAGATGCTGCTTGATTGTCAGCAGCTTTGACTTGTTTAGTATGTGATTCAAGATCCTCAGTTCTTGGGCGAACTTTCGAACCCTTTTCGTGAACGGTCTACCAGATGTTATGTAGACAATCACACATTGAACACGGGACGCATTCTATCTTGCCCATCCAATCTTCTTGTTCAATTGATGTAAGCGTCTTTTGGTCTTTTGATCGATCGCAGGTTTGAGCCTTCGATTTGAATCAGCCAAAGCTCTCGCAGCTCCATAAACTGAGCAATTGATGGTCCAGAGGTCGAATTCTTGCGACATTTCTCCACGAAGGGAGGCATCCATTTCAGCCAGATCTTGGGGCTTAAGAGGAACTGGAATGTTAATTTTCCTTCTTGTCCTGAAATCGTGATCATCTCTCAGAAGGTGCCTATTTTCCGCGGTTGGTTTTAATGTTGCTTCCTCATGTTCGGCTGCAGCTTGATAAATCAGCGGTTGGGAAAGCGGTCCGCGTACATATCCATTTTTCTAGAGGTAGGCACGTTGATTTCGCAACGATTGAATCGAAACGTGCTGAAGCTCTGGGTGTTTTTGGCACCGCAGAGTATGCATACGCGTCATGAAGCCTCGGTCCACACAATGTGGGCGTTTCCCCGGTTCGTCGTCAGGTTTCCATCTAAATTATTTTGAGCACCCCGAAATCTAGGATTATCGGCATTGTTCGCCGACCCATTGTCGGGTGCTCTGCACGTTCGATCGCTTTCAACCGCATTTACAACTTTTGGGTATTTTGGCGGTGTCATTGTTGTTCCCACGAGCAGCTAGGGAAAGGGTTCGTCCACCCTTGTAGAGCCCCGCATGCAAGGATAAGGCTGCATAC
>CAKNWT010201073.1:0-10166 GCA_932066315.1 Andricus coriarius | reverse complement strand
GTTAATTGCTTAACCCCGAATATCTTTTCCAGTTTCCGCATAAGCTTACTTATGAAGCTTCCTCCTCGATCCGTAAGTATACAGCGAGGAGCCCCGTACAGAGCAAATAGGTGCTGTGCGATAGCATGAGCAATTGTTGTAGTTGTTAAGTTTGGTATGGGCACTGCAATGCATAATTTTGAAAAGTTATCTTGCATGGTGATTATCTGCCGATTACCACTGGAGGTGGTCGAGAACTTGCCTACAGTGTCGAGGGAAACCTTATTGAACACTCCCAATGGAGTATCGGTTATCACCATAGGTTCGCGAGTGCACGCCCGTACCAGTTTGTTCTCTAGGCAGCTTTTACAGTTTCTGATATAATCGTTTACGTAATTTCGTAAATTTGGCCAGGTATATCTTTCACGTATCCGTCGGTATGTTTTTGTTACACCTTTATGTCCCCTAAGTATGTTATCATGATTTTCGGATATAATTTGTAGACGACTCTCCACTGGTGGAACCTCTAATTTTCCATGACATATTGCTATAACAGGTGGGCCACCTTGAAATATGCCCGGTAACAACTCCGCCATCCTATTCTGTGGTAATGCACCCAATAGGTCGCCCGTGTTAGCAATCCGACACGTTCTGCGCTGGTCGCGTGCTAGTGTTTTTTTTAGATTCAATAATCCCGACTGGACTTCTTCCCAGTTAGTATCATCGAAATGATTCTGTTTGACAACTATTGAATATACCCTGTATTTACCTAAAGAGGTGACTAAAATGTGGCCCCTTTTTGGTCGTTTTCTCCATAAGTCTTGAGGATTTACGTAATCTGTTGCCATTAATAATTTAAAAATGGCATTAACGGGCTCGCAATCTTCCGAAATAAAGTGTGCATAACTATCGCGGCGGTAAGTTCATCGTTCAGTCCATTCGTGAAGGATAGAGGCGGATGTAATTTTTGATTCTCCTTCTTTTGAAGGGTTATTGTTTTTTTAATACTTTATTTACTGCTTCTTCTGGAGTAGTGGAGACGGGATCGAGATACGGTATCTCCACATTGATGGGTGATCGTGCTAGAACACTTTCTTGACTTTTCTGATCTTCACGAGGTACAGATGATGACGGAGAAGACTCCTGCGTCATCCTAAGGGAAATTGGATTCGTCATAGAATCATTATCTCCGTCGGCCGACAACGTAGCCTTTTGAGTTTTTGATGGAGCCGGTGTTAATCGTGCGAAAGGGGTGGGTACCATTGTTCGTGTTTGAAACAAGGAGCGTCGCGAGGGCTGCTGACCGAGTATGGGCGAATCCATAACTTCTGGCGTTTCTTTGAAGCGTACGGTGCTCTTTCGACGTTCTCCTGCTACAGGAGGACGTTCGGTTTGTTGTTCGGCTTCCAAAACTGACTCCTCGTTATTTCTTTGATTCAAATATTGTTGGAATGACTCTAGAAATTTATTTACTCGATCCGGCAAGGGGTCATCTGTTCCCACGCAAGGATCCATATTCTTTAGATAAAGTACCGATTCCTGGTCTTCTTCTCCCTCAGAAACTACAGTAATATTTAATTTAATGGGTTCCTCGGGATTCGCTTGATTTAAACCTTCATGATCCCAAAAGTAGGATTGGTGTTCTGTGATTGATTTATCAAATTCGGCTACAGATTTTTGGATGGCCTTTTTCAGATTATGCGTGTCTGCCCTCTCTGCTGAGGAACCGGAAACGATCGGCACGCTATTTTCTTCATCAGGATTATCACTGTCCTCGCTACTGGTACAGTTCGGAGTAAGATCCACTACGACGTCAGGATACGTTCCAGGTTCCTCAGAGGGATCCTTGTGAAAAGTACCGTCTTCTGGGCAAGTCGAAACAGTTGGTTTACCTTCGGTAATCCCAGTTCTAGCGAATTGGTCTGCAGCTTCGTTTCCTTCAACTCCCTGATGTCCAGGAACATGATTCCATGTTATTTCCATGGGAGTTAAAGCTTTTCGTAGTTCTTCAAATTCTGTTTTATTGACTACTGGCTTCCCATCGGCGGTATTCCACCCATTGGTTTCCCAAGTAGGCATCCATTTAGTACAACTATGAACTAGGAACTTGGAATCTGTAAATATTTTCAATTTAGTTATGCCGTTTTCAACGGCTTTCTTAGCTGCAGCTGTAGCAGCCTGTATTTCGGCAGAGTTATTAGTTTGCCGCCCTTGTGCAGGTTTCGAGATATTCCAGGGATTATCAGGGCCAAACCATACCCCAAAGCCTCCTTGTGGTTCTCCTTTATGATTGTGAATACAGGCTCCATCTATATAAACGTCGATTGGCTGGCTGCATTGAGCCGGGAACCATGGATTTGGCAAATACGGTGGCGCACTTTTAACAGTAAGTTCTTTGGAAGGAGTTACAAGAGTAGGTTTTAGACTGGGGAATACGCTATAGTCCTTTCTATAAACGGGTACACTGGAGTCCTCGCTATTCTCGGATGAAGCATCCTCGGATGACGAATTTTCTCGAGTGTGAGTAGGTACTTTAAGCCCGTCTCTTTTACGTGACCGATGTTTTAGTCTAGTTGCTATAGAGCTTTTGTCAAAAACAGGCTCCTTGTAATGCGCAGGAGGCCGGTACGCTTCGTCCAAATCGTCAGTGGTAGAAATTCCAGGTAATCTCTTCCTTTGGCCCGTAACCTTTACGGCTTGTATCACAGGTTGTTCTTGTGAAGCTAGCGCGGTTGTCAATGGTATAAGGGCGGCCTTTCCTACCGAAAGTTTTCCTTGGGTTTTATGCGAGGCGATTCCTTTTGCAGAAGGATTAGTCTTTTGACTTGTGGACTCTGTTCTTGAACTTGTTGACGGCTGTAATAATTGTGAGGCTTGAGATCGAGTTAACGGTCTATCTCTTTTTGGGTCGCTCGCGTCAATGGGTTTTGATGTAAGTGACAGCGCCCGATGTATCGTTAGAACAGAATGTGAGTCTTCGCTCGGCCTATTTTCTTCGTTGTTTTTAGTTGATGGAATAGCGGGTTGTTCGGAAACATCGGCCTGTGGATGTACGTTCTCATTTTGAATCTCGTGAGGGTTATGTTTCGTTAATCCTATGGGGTTTCCGGACAGGGTTTCTACTCCACGGTTTAATTTTCCCTTTTTATATTCGAATGTGAATTCATAATCTTTAAGCCTATATCTCCAGCGAATTAGTCTTGGTCCAGGGTTATCTGCGTAGGTAATCCAGTGGACCGGCTCGTGATCGCAGGCCAGAATAAATTTCCTGCCATAGAGATAAGGTCGGAAATTGTTGACTGCATATTGTACGGCCAGACATTCTTTTTCTGTTGTTTCATAACGCTGTTCTATATTTGTCATTCTTTTTGAATAGTAGGCAATGGGCATATCCATATTGTCCGTTTCTTGTGTGAGCACAGCTCCTACAGCATAGTCAGATGTATCCGTAGTTAGTTTAAAAGTTTTAGAAAAATCCGGATATTTCAAAATAGGTTCATGACATAAAGCACTACGTAATTTAACAAAGCTTTCTTCCTGTTCTGGTCCCCAAACGAACTTGGACTCCTTTTTTAACAAGTCGGCCAACGGTTTGGCTAGTTTCGCGTAATTTTCTATAAATCGTCGGTAGTACTCTGACAATCCCAAGAACTGACGAACATTGCGTACAGTTTTAGGCCGAGGTAACTCTTTAATTGCTGAGATTTTAGCCGGATTTGGTTTCACCCCATCGCGTCCAATGATGTGTCCTAAATAGGCTACTTCAGGATACAGAAAATCACATTTATCCGGTTGTAGTTTTAAGTTAGCTTCTCGTAATCGCTTGAAGAGTCTTCTGGCCTTTTTATCATGCTACTCCAGGGTTTAGGAGTATATATCGATGTCGTCTAAGTAAACAAAAGCCTCCGTTCCTAGCATTCCTCTGAGGACCGTGTCCATTAATCGCTGGAATGTAGCGGGGGCGTTCTTTATACCCATGGGCATCCGTCTATACTCAAAATGACCCCTTGGAGTTGAAAAAGCTGTTTTGGCCCTATCATTAGGATGGGTTTCAACCTGATGATAACCACTTGCAAGGTCGAATACAGAGAAGTATTGGGCTTTACCCAGCCTGTCTAGTATATCACTAATGTTGGTTAATGGATATGCATCGCCTACCACTTTCTCATTTAAAGCCCTATAGTCGATTACCACACGATACTTCCGTTCTCCTGAAGCGTCAAGCTTTTTCGGAATAATCATCACGGGTGAACTATATGGTGATTTTGACGGGACAAGTATCCCACTTTCAAGTTGTTTATTAATCTGTATAGCCATTTGTTCTTGTTCTTCCGGCGCCTGACGATATTGCTTCTTCGAGATGACAATATCATCAGTCGTCGTAATTCTGTGCTGAACCTTATAAGTTACGCAAAGCAGCTCCCCATTAAGATGGAATATGTCCGGGAAGTCCCTAGCCCAAGCAAAAACTAAGTTCTTTTCAAGTTCATTTAAATGAGCTACGTGTAAGCTACTAATTCCTTTTTCTATTCGGTCCACAGAATCATTCCCTTTTTTATCCTGCAAATTATCTTCGGATTCCGATTCCTCGTAGCTTGCTCCTGGAAATTCGCAGTATTCGAAGGGGATGATTTCCTGTGGTTGAATATC
Source organism: Andricus coriarius (assembly GCA_932066315.1). Classification (NCBI taxonomy): domain Eukaryota; kingdom Metazoa; phylum Arthropoda; class Insecta; order Hymenoptera; family Cynipidae; genus Andricus; species Andricus coriarius. Next base: position 5,537 of record CAKNWT010201073.1, on the reverse strand, counting down.
GAAGTTCATATCGCTTTCAGTAGTATTGTCGGCGTATGAGTAGCATATACCATCGTTGTTTTTCACGATTCCTTCCCCTATGTAAATTCCTACCGGTGCTTTTACGCGGGGGAGATATCCCTCCGATAAGTCCTGATTCGCCACTTTGATGGGTACTAGTTGTTTTACACGTGCTTTTAGTTTGAAAATCCGAGAAAAGGGCTTAATTTCCTTTGGTAATTTCTTTCGGGCTATTTGTGATTCATTGCCAACAAAAGATATCGGGGAATAGGCCTTGATATAATTACTAGGGTGTTGTGTCTAAATGATAACTGCGCTTGTTCCTGACGAAGGTATGCGCGGCCGATTATTCCGTCGGCAGAAAGAGGAAAATCGTTGGGCACAACATGAAATTCCACGGAGTCGTCCAGTAGTTTAATTAATATTGTTCCATGAGTACTAACTAATTCTTCAGTTATACCTGAGATGTGAATCAATTCGTCACTCACTGTTAGATGACCCTGCAATGCCTGGAGCTTAATCAAATTTACGTCTGAACCCGGATCTACCAACAAGAAAGCCCTTCCTTCACGAAACTCACATGCGGTTAGTTGGATGACGGGATAGTCTTCCTTTTGGTATCCTGTTCTGTAAACTCGTTTTGGTTTTCCAAAAATGTTACTGTCTTGGGATGCTCTTTCAATATTGGGCTCGTTGATGCGTCCTGAGAACGAGCCTGTGAGTAGTTGAAAGGTGTAGGCTTAGGAGACATCGGTCTTGACCCATGTTGTGGATTGGGTGGTTGCCAAAGAGCATTATTGGTTGTGTTATTCATTGCAGTGGGGTACTGTACGGAAGAAGGATACCCGAAGTTGAGAGGATACATTGAAGGATACTGAAATTGTGGTGGATATGGGTGAGGGTACAGAGAAGGTTGATTAGGAAATGGTGGGTAAAATGGAGGAAAGTACTGCACGTTAGGCAATAGTCTTTCCATTGTTGCTTTCTCTGATTTTTAAAATTTTTCAACGTCTTCCAGCTGCTTAGAATACGGGCTAGGTGATCTCCCCCTTTCGGGAGTTCGCACCTGTCGTGCAACGTGATAGGTTGAGGCCGAAGCCACCCTAGCCTTTTCAGCGTATTTCTGTCGTTCCTCCACATGAATAGCATGATCATAAGCTTCATTAATATCCCGAGGGTTTCTTTTATCTACAAATGTTGACATTTCGTCCGGTAATCCACGGATAAAAGCATCAAGATTGCAGTCCGTGACTGGCTTCATCATGGTAGCTGTCTTATCACTTGATTCAGAATATTTTTCTTCCAATGAATGCTTTGCTCTCACTGACACTCTCAGTCTGTTTCATACGCAAATTTACAATGGCATCAAAGTACCATTGGTACTTCTTAGTGGGAGCAAAGCGTTTCTTTTAATGGGTAACCAGCTCTTGTAATTTTCTGAATTCTTTGTCGCGAACACTTTCGCGCGCGATTCCCTTTAATTTACTGAGAACGATTTTTATAAACGATGGTTCCGTCGATTCCGTAACGTACACTGTCCCATTCGCGACATCCTGTAAAAATTCTTTTAGTACGGGCGTTCTGTCGTCGAACGTGGGGATATGAAATGTACTTTGTTGGAGGGTCATGCCTTTAAGGGCCGTAGCCATGGCAGCACTCACGTCCATTATGGGTGCTGTTTGATTTGAAGGGGCCGGTATGTTAGGAGATACTCCTAAGATCGATTGTTGCCTTTCGGATAGTTCTTGACTTTTATTCTGCGATTTATATTCTATGTTATCATGCGGCATATCGAAATGGTTTTTTTTTTTTTTTTTTTTTTGAAAAATTTCGTTTTAATAGTCGTAAAAGAAAATTTGAATCATCTTCGGGTTAATTTACAAAAGCCGAGTATCCAGCTCAAGAGGGCTCACAATGAATGCATGAATTCATTAAAGGTGAATTCACCGCCTCGGAATATAGGTTACCGAAAAGATATAAATTGGCTTCAATTTTTGAGTGTAATCCCGAACTAGACTATTAATGCTCATTTTAACGCGTTACTCCCGGCCTCTGTCTCTCTCACAGTGTATTCTTCACAATCACTCATCAGATCATTGATCAAGCAATTCTAATTTTACAAATAACAAAAAAAAAAAGAAATAATTAATATCTATTCGATTCAATAATCTATTATTTGTCCAAAAGCAAAAACGCTAGATTCTAAATATAATCTTGATTAAAACAGGATATGAAGTAGATAACTGCTTGAACGATGCTCCGATGTGTATCGTTCAACGATCGGCTGGATAGCCGTTAGAGTTGCCGTTCCGTTTGCAATTCTAACCTAGAGATCTCCTCAAAGAAATCGTCCTCGATCTCTGAGGGCGTTCTACCCTCCTCCATAATATCGGCATCGGACTCAATGGTATTTACATCGTCATTGGATTCGATAACGATTAATTCTGGGGTTCGTTCCGTTTCTATGGAAGTGCTAGTTGTTAAATTATCCGTTTGATCGACGGCCCGCGAAGCATCGTCCAACAAAGTGTTGAATAATGATTGAAATTCTTCTGGACTTTTAATTTCATTGAATGTATCCTCCTTTCTAAGGAGAGGGGGATCTGTGAATCGGAAATTTAGAGGGATGCTTACCGCCTGGCCGGAAGGGAGAACTACATTTTTGAGTTCATGAACTAGGATTTTAGTAGCCAAGAACTTTTCGGCAGCTCCCCGCAGCTGCATATCTTTCTGGCGTTTTCGAGCTTTCCTCCCTAGGCCTAGATGACGGGTGCTTTTTGGTGGATCTAACGACATATTTGCAATTTTTTTTTGTTAATAGTTTCCTATAGTTTTATGCGAGGATTTTAGTAGCCAAGAACTTTTCGGCAGCTTCTAGCAGCTGCATATCTTTCTGGCGTTTTCGAGCTTTCCTCCCTCGGTCTAGGTGACGGGTGCTTTTTGGTGGATCTAACGACATATTTGCAATTTTTTTTTAATAGGTTTATCAATTCACTTAATATTGCTATAATTACTTGTCCTGGCTAGAATTGGTAATTTTACTCCGTTCAGGTAATCGCCCTTACGCGTTGTCACCTGAACCTTAGAAAAGGTGTCGACTGCCGGTAAGCGCGTCTAGCCTTTTTGCAACTCAAATTAGAAATTCAACCAATGCATGCATTAATAATCAGTACCCCTAACTGAAACATTTAATTCGGACTCGTTGAGGTAATCGCCTTTACGCGTTGTTGCCTGAACCTTAGAAAAGGTTTCGACTGCCGGTAAGCGCGTCTAGCCTTTTTGCAGTTCGGATTAAAGTTCCAGTCAAAAACACTAACAAAAAATTCTTGAACTTCTTTTAGAATTTTATTAAAAATATCTCTTTTGGTTAAATTTGGTAATCCGAATCCATTCAAGAGATCGCCTTTACGCGTTGTCACTTGAATCTTAGAAGAGGTTTCGAATGCCGGTCAGCGCGTCTAGCCTCTTTGCAACTCGAATTAGAACGTTAACAAAAGTAAAAATCTTTCTTAATAACCAGTATTTTGAGCGAAAATAGTTAATTTGGACTCGTGCAGGTAATCGCCTTTACGCGTTGTTACCTGAACCTTGGAAAAGGTTTCGACTGCCGGGGGGCGCGTCTAGCCTTTTTGCAGCCAAACTAAACCTTCAGCAAAGAATACTAGTGAAGAATTTTGAAATTTTACACAAATTTTGCAAATGTCACATTATTCAAATCAAACTAAATGTAAAATTTTTATTTTTTTTTTTTTGTAAAAAAATATTCTACATTTGAGATATCCACACACAAGTTTTAGAAGTCTTTGGGCAATCGCGGAGTGCCTGTCAAAATCACAAACATAGGAAATGAACTATTTAGAAGAAAAAGATTATTTAGCAGATCAAAAGTAGGATCAAAAAATTGTAACCCCACCGCTGCCACCAATTGTCTGTTACGAACCAACCTGCCTCCGAATATTTGGATGTTCAATTCTTTTTTAAGGAGCTGAAAATTGTGGTAGTATGGAATTTAGTTTTTAGTTACTTTGTATTTTATTCTTTTATGGTTCGCCCGGAGGTAATTCAGACAATCATCTGAGATCGCTCCCAGATGTTTTTTTATTATTTTGTGAGATTCGCTTTTGATCACGGCTTCCTAGAAGCAACTTCGGCGTCTGCCCTAGAAATTTATTGAAAATTGGGCTAGGGTCGGTAATTAATTTTCAACACAATGCTATATGGATCCAAACAGGGTTGCACAAAAAAATCCTGAATTTATTTTACATGCTGGTCGCAAATAAAAGAAACAAGAGTATATGAAAAGTATTGACAATTAGACTACCCTTATAACCTACCGTCTAATCTCCGAGCGTAGGAGGTTGACGGGCCGAATTCAACGTTTTCATTAATCGAAACGCTTAAAGCGTATGCAAAATTTCGCTAACGTTGTTTTTATTATTGTGATCGGGACGCATTAACCAGACTTACGAACCGGCGCGATTTGATGGCAAGTAATTCGTGCACTATTCGCGGTCACGATTCACTTTCGAGTTCTTGGTTTGAAATACCGAACATTTCACGCCTCCCGTTTGCACTTAGCCGGTTATTATCGCGGTTTGCTTTTGTACACTTTACATCCCCAAACCCCCCATAGCACGCCTTTTTTCAGTAAAGTAAACCTTCCGGGTGACTCCGCGACGCGAACGCGTAGGGAAATACGGATGGAGCGGGGAAATGATTAAAACAATTTCCCTTTTATTCCCATCTTAGCAACCTTTCCGGTCAAGGTGTCAACGAAAACTGCTATCGAGACTTGACTGCGATTAGCCTCTTTGAATTGTGGGTAGGGATTTTTGCAATTCTGAAATTTTTAGTCCTGCTGACTGCTGTGGGAACGGCGGCAGGATGTGGCGTGACTTCAAAAATGCTGATGCTGATAATGCATCGACTAAGCAATCCTTCAGGCCACGTGCAAAAATGTTAATTTGAGGTGAAACTTTTAACTTAGCTTATTGAAATTATTATCCCCATGATCGACAGCAACAGTCAAACCCTTCCACAAAAATGGAGTATACGTTTTTAGAATTTAGAAAACTATTTACTAGAATTGTTGATTAGCAATTGCAAACAATTAGTGCCTGCCTCAATATTGCATATTGATTTCAAAAGTCAACAACCAATACAGGGCAGTTCTATAACTATAGAAATTTTGATAAATCTTATAGTCAGGTAAAGTATCAATTGATTTTAACGTAACTATCTTCCCTTAGATTGGTACTGACATGGATTGCTATCGATCACCGGAATCATCATCCTGTCTGATCGTTCCCAAAATTTATAGATAGATGCTTCGAAAATTATTAAGGCTTTTATGTTAATCAACTTTTAGTTTTTATTAATACTTATAATTTTATTAAACATTTTGCAGTCAGTCAGGGACTCAATGGTGTCAGGAGAGCATGCATATAAAAGAAGTGGCACGCGATACTATAATTATCGCTGGCTCTCTCTCTCGCTCCAACGAGCGGTAACGCCTATGATTGCATATGTAGCTAGTG
>CAKNWT010201072.1:0-13750 GCA_932066315.1 Andricus coriarius | reverse complement strand
GGGGGGGGGGGTAAATTTGCTTAAAGTCGCTTTTGCCCCTCGAAAATAAAAAGTTTTTATTACGGATATTTTTTCATAGGATGCGTATTTCTTGAGATATTTTGATGTCTCGAGTTAAAAAAAAACACCCTGTATAATGTTTTCAAAATTTCTATATTTTTGTGAATTTCCAATAATTTAGTACCTTTTCAATGTACATACATTTTTTCAACTCGAGTTACTTCACTAAAATAGTAGCTTCTTCAATCCGCAGTATTTTGTGCGTTTTTCCAACGCTGTCAAAAAGTGCTCTCTAAATTTCTTCAAGTGGATTTTCACATAAAAATGAGTAAAAGTCTTGCAAAACGAGCTCAAGTGGAAATTTTCCTCTAAATGACTTAACTCCCACTTGTTTCAGAGTGACATTTCACGCTTAAAAATGAGTGAAATCCACTCATGTTTCAGAGTGAAATATTACTCTGAAATGAGTGGATTTTCACTCATTTAGAGTGACATTTTCAGTGAAGCTATATTTGAAGGATTTTCACTCACATCGAGTGAATGTTTCACTTGAAAAAATTTAAAGGGTGCCTGTTCTTGTCACTGCTGTCAATGTTTTAAAAAATATTTTTCTACCTGCATATAAAAATCGTGTGCATTTTTTGTTACTTTTACAGGAAAAACCATTGCGGATTTTGACAAGATTCCTTTGGTGCAAGTGACACCTAAAGAACTTTGCGTGGAGAAAAAAAACGATCTCCGTCGAATGATTGAATTCATTCCGGTCGAGCATCATCAATATTACACAAATTTGTTGTAGTTGAAGATATTCCAAAGTTGAATATTCCAAAGATATAGTCCAATTCGATTATTGTTATCAATATAAGAATAGCGCAAATTCATTTTTTACCTAATATCTGAACCTTAATCACAAAAATCATTATCATTTTAAACAGCAATAACAATAAACGATATCAAAATCAATAATAATATAACGAAAATAAAGTATCACTCAATATAATAGATCAGGCTCAGAAAAATGTACTGGACAGTAAATAATTAATTGTTCACAACATGACAAATACATTCATTGAAAAATTATTATTGTATTTGCTAGTATTTATTTATAGAATTGCACTGCAGACCAGGCGGAACTAAGCCGAATGAATGCTTGCTGCTCGGGGTTAAGCCCTTTTGTTCGCATGTACCCCCTTGGGTTAGGCCCGTGCTTAACTTTGATGTCTCATAAATCGAAAACTATTTGACGGATTCACATGAAATTTTAAAGAGCAACGTTCAAGAGCGGAGATTATCGACCATATATATCCAATATATTTTATTCGGTAATCACGCAAAATACAAACGTTTTTTTGGCGTCCTGAAAAATTGGGAAAAGCGGGGCTAGGTCCTTTTGTTCCCCGACCCTTCATTTTTCTTTATTGCTATTTTTTGCTTAAAAGGAAAAGGTTCCCATGAGCACACTGAAACAAATGGTTTAGCTGTCCCAGCTAAACCATTTTTTTCGGTGCATCAACCTCCGACTTTTTCCAAACTGCCTATACTAACGCAACCTTTATCGCCCCCGTACCCCCGCCACGATACATTGGAAAGGGGTACGGGCATGATTTAAATTATTTCTGTGACCAGTCACAGGTGTGCTTTCCTGCTCAAAACTGGTCATTGGAAATGGGTACATATGTGACTTTAATTATTTCTTTGACCAGTCGTTATTTATGATTTTTGACGTCAAAAGCTACAAATTGAAAATTGCGAGTCCAATATGGCAACTAAAATATCAAAATTTTGTATTGTGGTTTTGTATAAGCTACAAAATTAACAAATTTAAGCTAAATCCACTGAAAGCCATTTTATGTAAATTTAGTACGGAGTCCTTTATTTTAGATATCGCTTTTGACGGTCAATCGTTTATATTTTCAAAAAATGATTACAATCCATGAAAAGAGCGTGAAAACCCCTATCAATATATAGTTGATCAAATTTTTTCATTGGTATAAATAGAGTGTTTAATTATCGAAACAGATTGTATCTTTAAAAAAAAACTACTTTACGCTTATTTACACAAATGAAAATTGTCAGCTCTTTTTTTAACCTAAATTTCAATTAAGATAAAAAGCTCAGCTGTCTTCTAAGGGTAAAAAATTCACGAAAAATAGTCCAAATTGAAAAAGAAGTAAAAAATGCTTATGATCAATGAAAAGATCAGTGCAAAGCTAGACGACTGGCAACTACATTTAGGATCCAACTGAGATATTAAAGGAAATTTAGTTTTCGTTCTGTTATACTGAAAAGACGTAAATATAATTTATTTTTGTTTATTTTATTAACTGAAGCTTACAAATAGTTATTTGTAACGCAAGTGCGCAGGGTTGCAAAAATGGTTAATTATCCATTTTAAATTACTAATTACATAAAAGAAATTGTAATTATCCTCAAAACAATTAATAATTACAAAAGAAAAACGGAAATGACATTCAAAATAATTAATAATTACACATGAAAATTGTAATTATACTTGAAATGATTAATAACTACAAACAAGAAATTGTAATTATACTTTAAATAATTAATAATCATAAAAGAAAATTGTAATTATACTCGAAATAATTATTTTTCCCTCTCTCTCTTGATTTCATAAAGTGCCAATCCCTCTTCCAAATAACTTTCTACTTCTTGAGAGATTGCATTGATCATTTTAACACGCACACGCATATACTCATGCACATGAGCTGTCAATGTTATGTATTAAAAAGTACGCGCGTTTTGAGTTGCAAAAGTAGCTCTTTTCTTTAGTTTTCTATGAATCCATCGGCTTAATCACGTCGTGACAAACAAAGTTTTAGACAAAAGTTTTTCGGTAATAAATTCTATAAAAAAAGTATAATTAATTAGTATATAATCAGTTAAACCATATAATTAATTCAAGTATAATTACAATTTTTACTATGGAATTAGTAATTATTTCGAGTATAATTACAAATTTCTTTTGTAATGATTAATTATTTTGAGTACAATCACAATTTTTACTTTTAATTATTAATTATTTTTAGAATAGGGGGAACCTCCCTACAGTGGATAATGCAACCTACAGTGGATAATCATTAGTTAAAAATACTAATAATATGTAAACTAATTAATTTAATTTAAGTAATACTTAAGACACTATACGTGCTCTTAAATTCAAATTAAAATTAATTTTTTCTCTCATATTAGTGTTCTTAATTAACAATTATCCACTGTAGGCTGCATTATCCACTGTAGGAAGGTTTCCACACCACCCTCGGACGTTCCTTGCATGCAAATCCTTGCGAGTCACGCAAAGTGACCCTGGAACAGGAGCAGCAGACACAGGCAGGCTCAGGCTATTGTCGTTTAGTTTAAGAGTGGTACAAGACATTTGCAGCTGCTGCTTGGCAATAGATATTTTATATGTCACAAATAGAAAAAGTGTTTTGTTTCAGTTTTATGGAAGACACCTAAAATTCGCATGAGTGTATATTTTATATATTATAAATTTTAATTAATTAATTAATTAATTTAATTAAATTTTATTTAATTAATTAATTAATTTATTATTATGCCAACGGCCATACCACGCTGGAAGCACCAGTTCCCGTTAGATCACTGAAGTTAAGCAGTGTTGGGCGCGGTTAGTACTTGGATGGGTGACCGTCTGATACTACTGCGTTGCTGTTGGCGGTCGTGGGTGTGGTGAGCCCATTTACTACAAATCCACCTAAAAAACACTACCCGAATCGGGTAGTGTCACGCTTACCCCTAGAGGCTCGCCGAAAGGGAAATAGCTTAATGATATACATAAAGAGAAAAATACTTTCTTATCCTCACGCTAGAGTGTTATAGTTCAACTATTCTCTTTCTCTGAAAAATTGTATTATTCCACAGTAGTTATAATATACATTGTGGATTTTAACAAAATTCCATGAGACATAATTCGGCATTGCCATTAATGCAGCTTACTTGGTAAAGTAGTTAGTCCTTTTCTTATCATTAACTATTTTGAATACAGAAATATCATGGAATTTGAATTCAATCTTTACTATTAAGTATGTCTAGATGAAATTACCTCCGTGTTATAAATAAAATTTATATTTTGAAAATTGGTAATCTATAAAAAAATACCTAAGATAGATATCTCGGATAATTGGTTATCTGTTATTGCTATACCTATTAAAAAACTGCGAGAATTCATTTTCCAGCTGGATCATACATATGCTAATTAATACAGCGTGTTTCTATAATTTTATTTTCATCAGTTGTAGTATGAAAAGTTTCTTTCCAGAGATTAAATCAAAATTCTTGATTGGCATAGTGCACTGTATCAAATTTCGGGAATTTTTCCCACTTTTTATTGGTGAATAATCCACATTTTCGTGGAGGAAAATCATTTTCCCCAAGATTTGGGGAAACTTTCCTAAAAGTTCTTATAATTCACTAAAAAATTGGGGGAAATTCCCTAAAATTTAGGAAATTAGATAATACCTATAATTTTTGGGGAAATTCCCCTAAATATATGGAAATTTATACAGAAGTTTGGGAATATTCCCTGCAATTTGGTAAATTGAATGATTTCTACTGAATGTAGGGAAACGTTCCAAAAATAATGTTTGATTTTCCACGTAGATTAGGTAAATTTTCTAAAAATTCTTGAGGTATTATTATATGTTCAGAAAGATATTTTGCCTTAAACTATTTGATAAAATAGCACAATATTTTGAATAATTTTACACATTTTTTGGAGGGAAGATTGATTAATGTTATAGTTATCTTAAAGATTTCTTTTCATAAATTTTGGTTGTTCAGATCAGAATGCAATCAATGATTTGCATTTCAAATGCAAAAAAATGTATTTATCGTTTTTCATTAAAATTTGTTTGCAGTGTTGCTTTTCATAAGTGTTAGTATTTAAATCTTGTCGCCTTAGGGAGAATTCCCTACATTTTTAGTGATATTCCACAAAAATGGAGGGAATTTACTGAAATCTGTTTTATCGGAAATTCCAACATTTCTTTTGTAATATTTCATAAATTATTTTCGGGAATTTTCCCCAAGACAGAGTAGGGAAAATTCCCGAATTTTGGTGTACATTACTGTGGCTCCATACATAAGGGGCCACGAGAAAAACCGTCAAGGGCATGCTTAGCCGTCAAGGGTATGGATGCGATCTTGGTGCCTAAATGCTACTCTAGAGATGTTAACCTTAGTAAGGGGAGAATCAGGGTCAGTAGCGGAGAAAGGCTAGAGGTGTTTATCGCCTCAGCTTATTTCCCTGGCGATGCTGGGGGACCTCCGCCGCCTAGAGAGGTGGAGGCTCTAATTTGGCCCTGTCAGGAGAATAAAATCCCTCTGCTGTTAGGATGTGATGCAAATTCTCACCACACGGCGTGGGGAAGCACAAACATCAACGACAGAGGGAGAGATTTAGTTTAATATATAGCAGGCACAGAGCTGGAGATTCTGAATCGGGGTGATACTCCCACACTCCAGACTAAAAACAGGAGTGAGGTTCTCGATTTGACTGTATGTTCGGGTGTACTGAGAATTAGGGTAGTGGACTCGAGAGTTTCCGATAAGAAGTCTCTCTCGTACCACAAATATATCGTGTTTCAATTAACCCTAGGAAAACCGGTAGTTTCGAAGATCGGAAACCTCAGAAATACACTTCAAGACTTGCATAAAGAGGAACTCAAAGGAATTTTCCTTGCGGGATTTTCCACAAGCTATGGTACCATTGATTAGTTAGAGCCCGCCGAAGATTTTCTGTGAAGGGCTTTGACTACATCATATGAGAACAATTGCCCTGCAAGCACAATTAAGTCTAGGAAGGGAGCAGAATGGTGGAATATCCACCTGGAGCGACTCCGTAGAAAGACAAGAATGTTGTGCAATGGGGAAAATAGATCTAAATTGCCTTCGGACTGGGACATCTATAAGACGGCCCAGTCTGAATACAATAAAAATATAAGAAAGTATTAGCAGGAAGATTGGAGGGACTTCTGCGAGGAATCGAAAAACATTCCGGAAACAGCGAAGCTGCACAAGATCATGGCGAAAAATCCGGAAGCTCGCCTCGGGCTCATAAGGCTCGGAAATGGTGGTTTAGCCGAAGACGAAGAAGCAAAGCTGAATCACCTGATGGAAGTTCACTTCCTGGGGTTTCAAGGAATCCGAATTCACCAAGAGGAGGAAGCCTGGGGCCAAGAGGTGGTGAGGACCGACTGTAATTTCGCCTCTAAGGTCGCTGATTACAAGAAGGTGGAATGGGATGTAGGGTCCTTCTGTCTGTGATGGCAGAGTGGCCTTCATACGCAAACGTGGGAGGGAGTTTTATACTGCTGTAAAAGATTTCCGACCAATCAGTCTAACGTCTTTTATCCTGAAGACGTTGGAGAGGCTGGTCGAGAGATACATTAGGGATGAGGTGCTCTTGGTCTCCCCGCTGCATAGAGGGCAGCATGCTTTTCAGGCAGGCTGCTCGGTAGAAACTGCACTTCATGCTGTTGTCGAAAAATCGGAGCAGCAGTTGGAACAAAAGGGGTATGCTGTGGGCGTTTTTTTTAGATATAGAGGGTGCTTTCAGCAATACTCCTCCAGAAGTCATCTGTAGAGAGGCTCTGAGATTTGGCGTGCCGGACCAACTTGTACGCTGGATAGGAAGCATGCTACGTCGGAGAAGACTCGAAACCAGATGGGGTGAGGGCCTATTAAGGGGAATAGCTCCGTGGGGATGCCCACATGGAGGTGTCCTGTCACCCTCCTGTGGCGCATTGTTGTGGACGGCCTTCTTTGAAGGCTTAATAAAGAGGGGTATTATACTCAGGGATATGCGGATGACTTTGTAATCCTAGTCAGGGGGGCGCATCTGGAGACGCTGATGGGCCTTGTGAGGTCGGCGCTGCGCATCGTAGAGCTCTTTTGCGATAGCTTAGGGCTCTCGGTAAATCCTGAAAAGACCAACCTGGTCATTTTCACAAAAAACTATAAGATTCCAAAAGTTGACGCTCCTATATTTTGCCGTGGGAAGCTGACATTTTCAGATTCGGTTAGATATCTGGGAGTAATCCTAGATATCAAGCTGAACTGTGCAAAGCACCTGGAGACCCAATGCAGGCAGTTTGTCATGAATTTTTGGATGTGCAGGAAAGCCTTTGGGTTGACGTGGGGTCTAGGGCCTAAAATTCTTGCATGGCTCTACTGTGCTGTCCTAAAACCCAGGCTCCTACATGCGGCCGTGGACTGATGGCCACGGGCGGATCTCAAAACAATGCAGGACAGGGTGTGAAGATTACAAACGCTAGAATTTAGAGGTTTCACTGGAGCAATGTGGACTACGCCCACAGCGGCGATAGGATTCATGCTCTGTAAAGAACCTCTATATGTTGCGATAAACGCTAGAGCGGCACACGCGATGGGCCGCCTGATATGAGTAAATAGATGGACTCGGGGGACTAGGCACACTAGGCTCTCGAGTGATAGCAGTGCATTGCCGATTCTACAGATGATGCAAGATAAAATAACAAAACGCCTTAACTTTGCCAAAGCTTTCCGAATCTGTATCCCAAGCAGGGATCTGTGGAAAGCAAATGGTAACCCGCTTCTCCAAGGGGAAATCTGGTATATAGATGGATCCAGGGATGAGGAAGAGTCAGGTGCAGGAATTGATGACAGCAAGAGAGGTAAAGGGATAGGGATACCACTTGGTCGACATGCTGAAACACTAATAGAAGGAAACGCTGCTGGCCATTAAACCAACTTGCAGAAAGAAACAATGTGGCTCTCATATAGGTCCCTGGTCACACAGGGATCAAGGGCAATGAAAGGGCGGACCAATTGGCAAAACGCGGCGCAGCAAGTGAATAGATAGTACCAGAACATGTAATAGCGTCTTGCTGTATCGGTTTGGCCATTAAAAGCTGTATTAGAACAAAACACCGGAAATACTGGGAGCAGATCCAGGGTAGCCAGGTAGCCATCATGTTATACCCATAGGATGGACAGAGCCAGGGAAATCCTGGATTTACCCAAGAAAGACATACGGAAAGTGGTACATATCTTAACTAGGCACAACCACTTAAACTATCATATGCACAAAATGGGGTATAACCCCACGACAGAGTGCAAGAGATGCGGCAGGGATGATGAAACTTCCCTACGTGTACTATGCAAGTGCTAGGCATTAGATGGGCTTAGGCAACAGACCCTCGGGGCCGATTTTATGGGCCCAGAGCAAATTAAAACACGATCGGTAGTCGACATACTAGGATTCGTCAAGAGGTCTGGGGTCAACTGTTGAGAGCGAGTAACTAAGGGTGTGGCACAATAAGCTTTATAGCTTGAGCGCCAGAGGAGCTCTCCATGGGCTCCTCGCCCGTCCTAAAACTAACTAACTAACTACATCCACGTCAGTCCCTGTCCATTACCATCCAAAATCCATCTTACACACTCATCCACACTCAACTATCCATCTTCCTCTCCCGAACACCTCTCTAACACATGTGCCCAGGACTCCATTTCATACTCACATACTCTACACAGATTGTCCTCTTCATCCATTCAATATCTACAAGCTCTCACTCATTCTCCCATTCTAAACCGTATCACCCTATTTCATTTCTCTTTCTGTTTTATTGATTGCAAATATTCTGGTTCCGTCAACCCTTTGACCATCATATACCATTTATTGTACCTCGAATCCATAATCTTTTCCATCTCTCTTCTCCTTTTCTTACTAATAGCTCTAATTCTATGTTCTGCCAATCCAAAACCCCTTCTGGTATATCACAAACCCTCCTCATTTATATTCTCTTTTCCTCCCATTTCGAATTTGCCAAATAGCCTCTCGTATCCTTGTACCGAACTTCGTGCAAGCAAACTTGTGCTATTCTGCTGCCCTCTCCTCTTTTCAGTTGCTCTTCAAACCTCCAGGTTCTCTTAGTTTGTCTAGTTGCCATTTTTTCTCTTTCTGATTCTTCCCTTAACAGGTATAGAACGATTTAAACTAACCCCCATTACCCATCTAAGAAATCTCTCATGCATGCTTTCCACTTTCCTATGTTCCTCCCATCCCCAGACCTCCACTCCATAACACAACACCTTTAAACCAACGCATCAAGCAACCAAACCCTCATTCTCCAATCGTCACTGAACCTTCTCTTTCCTATACCCCATACTCAGCTCATAACTTTACTTGCACATTCGATTCTTTTCCTCACCACTTTCCAATGTTTGTCCGTTCATCTTCCAAATGTAACCTTTTTTATTTCTACTTCTAAAGCACATCACCTCGGACTTTCCTAAGTTCACAGTCAGTTCTTTTGTTCTCACAATAATCTTCGAAAATTCTCATCATTAAGTTCATCCGCTTCTCATCGTCTGCTAACAGAACTACGTCGTACACGTATGCTAGCATATTAAAGATTAGCGAACTCAACGGCCATTTCTCCTTTCCTCCATTTGCTTACACATTCTTTCATTCTCTCTTTACTCTTCCTGCATTTGTCGTTCCACCAGCCTCTTTTTCCTTCTTCTCTTTCTACTTTTGTACCTATCTCATCCCCTACCTTCTCAATCGACCCTTTCAACCTTTAAATTAACGAGTGTACTCCCTCTTCTTTTTTATACCTAACATACTCCTTTTCCATTTTTTGTTTGAACTCTTTTAATTTACCTACCTCCCAGACTCCCATTTTCGTTTTCCTTTCTACCACTCATTCTTTTCTCCCTCTGCCGCGCTTACGGATGCCACCTTTCAGTGTAGCTATTACCGGGAAGTGCTCGGACCCAGTCTCATTCCCCACATTCACACTGCCTATCATATTCCTCATTCTTGCTTCCTCCAGTATGTAGTCTATTACTGTTTCTCCCTTGACTATATATGTGCTTCTCCTTTTTCATCTCCTTTCATATTACAATTATATATAAACCATTCTGTTTCTCCTATTACGTCTAGTAACCACTTCTCCTCTCGGTCTGTCTCCCTATGTTTAGAGCTCCTTGTATAGGCCTCCTTTTCTTCTTCCCAAATCCCTCCCTATTGCTCGCCAGTCCAGGCATTCAAGTCACCTCCTATCAAAAGCAACTCTTCCTTGTTTTCCTCCATCCTCCACCTTATTACTCTTCAGCCTTCCTCTTTCCCTCTTTTTCGATATACACAAGCCACGTCTAATTTGATTTGTCCAATTACAATCCTTCTTGCCATTTTCCATACTTTTCCTGCCTATCCTCCTCTGCTCTCCCTCTTACTGCCAATTCTTTCCTCACCCCTGAAACCATACTGCCTATCCCTCTACGTTTAACGTGTTCCTTTCTTGCTTCTTGCATTGTCCACACATAAACTTCAGGTAACATCCTTTTCATCCCCTTTCAGTCCTTCCCATCCGCCCAGGTTTCACTCATCATAATCACATGCCACTTTTCCAACTCCCGCCAAAATCCTTCATTCTTGTTCTTCAAGCCTGACACATTCCAGAAAGCTATTTTCACGTTTTCGTCTTCCCTTCCCTCACCTCTACTCCTCACTTTTTTTCCGCCTTGCTGTTTGGAAACCCCTCTGCTTGATCTTTTAATTCTTTTGCATCTTACTTTTTTCTAGCTTCCTCTACTCTTTTTCCCTTTTTCCTTCTTTCTTCTACTTCTGCTGCTGATACTGTAGTCAAAATCCGCGCTCCCCCCACTAACCACGCTCTAAACCTCGTCACTTCTTGTTTCAAGTACTGTCTGCTTTTCTGTGCAATCGTCCAGTAGTTTTCGCCCTCTGGCGTCCATTTGTGGACTTCGTACCGTCCGCATCCTACCTTACCCTGTCCTCCGCGACATTTCCCGCTCCTTACTCGCCTACCTCTTTCCCCCCTTGCCCGACAAGTACTTTTACTCTTTCCACCTTTTCCTTCACTCACCCATCTTCCCTTACACCTGATCTCCGCACTCACTACCCTTTCTGCATCCACACACGTAAAAAAAACATATCGAGGCATAATATCTAGACATTCATTCTCAATATACTGTACCGTAAAAGCTTCTGGCGCTGTCTTGGATCGAGCCTGTAGCATTCTCAATCAGTGAAAATTCTTACTATCGTAACTTTTTTGTCTGGTCAGCTGTAAATAAATAATAAATAAATAGTATAAATTATGGAAAGATGTTGATATCCAAGCTTTCTTAGTCTGGGAATGACAAATACAATTTTACGACACTATCATGAAAATGGCGTGTTTTCGTACTTATGATCTGTGTGTAATGTGGCGCATTTCGAGCGATGCGAATAAAGAACGTACGAAATGAGGAATGCTTACGAAAAGGCCTCTTTTCATAAGCATTCCACATTTTCACAATAAGTGAAAGGAAGATAGTTAGATAAAGACGGAAATAGGTTGATGTTTTCAGCGACAACTGAAGCGTCCTCGTCTCGTGACTTACCGTGCAGAAATATATATGCTATAAAAACTAATCAGTACTTAAAATATTAAATTTTGTCGGAGAGGCTACTGGCGTTTATAACTTTATTTCTGAATGCTGTCACGCGTTTGTTCGGTTTTTCTTCAAAAGTTAAATCAATGTGATTGGTTTTTTTTCAGTCGGGGGGCGTTGCCCCCCGAAACCCCCAGCGGGGGCTTCTCATCCCGCACCCCAACCAGGGCTGCGCCCTGGACCGCCCCTCCCCGGGCGACTTTGATCAGGTAGGGTTTTTTTTCATCTTTTCATGATCTTGTTGTAAAAAGTATCGTGCATGTCTCGTGGTAGGACCTTGTCTTGACTCGTGCAGCAGAGGCTCCAGAACGTGGGATTTTTCGGCCCCCACCACTTTCCTATCTGGGAGAATTCATGCAAACGTAGCGTCGGTGAGCCGGCCAGCCGAGCTCACCCGAGGAACGAGCACGAACTTCGTGCTCGTTCGTGCCACGAAGCCGAGCTCTCCCGAGGCCCGACCCCGACTTTGCAAGTTCACGATTCGCTTTCGGCGGCTATTAGAAGGATTGAGTTGATTTTTGTTTTGAAAAATTGACACCTTAAAGAAAGACTTCAAATACTTTTAATCAAGTCTCCAGATATTTAATGATTATGTTTTTCAGGAATTCTTATGGAATTGTTTAGACTATCCGATTCTACAGTTTCATTTTTCATTATTTATGTTTTATTTTTTAAACTGATTTCAAATATTATAAAATCAAAATAATAATAAATGATAATTCTTTATAATTTTATAAATTATCAACATTTTTACTGTATACTTACCTCAGATAATTACCTTTCTTGTCATGCTAAATTAGGCTATAATCACAATTTTGGGGATTTTAAGAAAAAAGCAAAAAAGTTATCAACTTGACCTCATATGCTTTCTTAATGTATAAAAACTTTACAAAACCTTTAATGTCTGAAAATACTTACCTACTTTTTACAATCTTATTTTAATTGTTAAATAATTGTAATTCGAAATTAATTGTGAATAATTGTAAAATAAATTAAAGAACATTTATTTTATAAAGACACATCTCATGATTTTAAAAGTACAATACTTAGTACAATCTTAGAAAATATTTCGAAATTTTCTCAAGAACCTCAGAAAACTTATAATTATATTTATTTTTACAATTTTATTTTAATTGTAAAATAATTGTAATACAATTTATTTCGTAAAGAAATATCCTATGATTTTAAAAGGATAAAACAATTTTAAGGGTAATTCTTTGTCGTATTTTAATAATTAATGAACATATTTTTAGAATATTTTTCCTTGATACTGCCCTACGGTCAAACATGGTACAAAAAACTGTCGTGAAATTTCAAATAAAAACTATACTCTGTATACGTTAATTTAAAAAATGAGAAATATTAACTTTTTTTATAAATATTCCTAAATGTTATTTAACTATGATACACATTGATTTTCATTTTAAAAATTCTTGTAAATACTTGTTCTGTTTATAAATTTTACGACATTTTTGTACAATGTATGGCCTTAGGGAATAGATTTGAAGAATAAAATTATAAAGATATCTCCATTAATTAGAGTTTGATTCAAAATTATATTTTTCGTTAAAATTTTTATTTGACATATCTGAAATATTGAAAAATTTTGTCAAATTTTGTCAAGCATCATGTCGAAATCATATTGATATTACCCTTAAAATAAGAAAACAAAAAACTGTAAGAATAAATAGTTAATGGAAATTTTTACTTTGTATTACAAATCATTTTTTCCTCAAATTATAATTTGTTTGAAGTTTTTCTTTTTTCTTCACTAAACAATTTTTTTGCTTTGAAATTTTTTTATTGCTTTCAAAATTCACTTTTTTAAGTTTAATTTCGACCCTTTTTATTTAAAATACATTTTTTTAATTGAAATAGCAATTATTACAATTTTCATTGAGAATTAACTTTTTTGGCCTGAAAATGAAACTATTGGATTGAAAATGGTTTTTCTTTTTTTTCTTTTCTTCAAATTTTGATTTAAAATATGTGAAATCTCAGAAAATATTTCGAAATTTTCTCAAGAATCTCAGAAAACTTACATTTATATTTATTTTTACAATTTTATTTTAATTGTAAAATAATTTTAATTGGATATTAATTGTAAATAATTGTAAAACAAATTTAATAAAATTTATTCTATAAAGAAATATCCCATGATTTCAAGAGGACATTATTAATTTTATTAATATTAATTTTGTGAAATTTTGTCAATAATCATCTGAAAATTATATTTATATAACCTTAAAATAAGCAAAGAAAATACTTA
>CAKNWT010201068.1:0-18662 GCA_932066315.1 Andricus coriarius | reverse complement strand
AAATTTGGCAACGATCTATTGTATCCTTTTTGAGTTTTGTGCTTATCCCTAATGCCTAATGTATAAGTTGGGTTGGCTGATTATATACAATACATGCTGGACTACTATTAGACCAAGGTTACGAACTTGTACTTTCATATTTCACCTGTAAAACTTTCCCTTTTTTTATAGCATTCCTACCGTAAGATGCACCTGACTGCCGTTTAAAAAAATATCCTGCCTCAGAGTTACCTGTCCAGACAATGTGCAGGTACCTGGACGGTGAAAACTGTAAACGCGAACTTAAACCTTAAAGTCTTAAACTTAAACATATTACATAGTACGCTTAACTTTACTTTTAAATATTGTATATAATACAGATAATATATCATTAAACATATCAGAATTTATTGATACTAAATAGGATTGAGATTTTCCTACTATATTTCAAATCTATAACTTACCTTTCTACGTTGAGCACAATGTTAATAGACTGTTATACTACAAAAATCATCAGCCAAAATTTGTTTATTTTTTACATACAATGTAAAAAATGGTGATATTAAAATATTCAATAATGTACAACAAAGAAACCCTTCGTGAACTTCTCTTTTCAATTACATTCATTGGAAAGAAATGTAAACATACTGCAATAAAATAATTAAGAATTTAGTTATTATTGAAGTTTTGTGTTGAAAAGTCAGTCGCCCCAAGCACCCCAACAGATATTTCGAACCTACGGTGCAGCGTACGTCACAGAGTAGGGATTGTCGCACGCGCCTGCCACCTCTCCCGCTCTCCGGGAGAAAAAGTAGTGGAAGCGAAACATGTGGTCTCGCAGGGAATTTCCCCGGGTTGGGCATGTCTGGTCTACATGAAGATGACTCACTTTCGTTGCGTTACGTTACATGATTTCTCAGTTCGGTCCCCTCGGCCTATCGTCCTTTAAGAAGCATAGCTTCAAAACTGTTTGATACCCGTGGGTTTTGAAGGGTAACAAATCCAAATGTTTCATTGCCAGTAGCATAGCTTGCTTCCCTTATGCAGTGGGGTATTGGAGCTTTTAAAAAACATAAATGAAAACATCGTAAATTGTCAAAGAAATGCGTTTTTACGTGAGAGGAATCAAAATTTACCGTTAAGTGTAGTATGATCCCTTACAATGGAAAAAGATAAATTATTGATAAAATAAAGTACCAATTAACTTTGCGTATTCACTGAATTGTACCATTTATTTCTTATTTGTACTAACACAGCACAGAAAAGAAAGCACACACTTAAACTTTGTAGAAAATAACAGGAGCTATTTCTTTTGATATCACATATCACGGGAAATACACAGTGCCAATACGGGTTTTAAGCATTTTGATGATTTCTTGAGATAAAGGTTTCTTCTTCATGCACTTATTCATAAAATTGATTGATAAAATAAACAAATAATATCAAACGAGAAGTTTTCAGCACTAAACATAATCACTTATATAATTTGAAGACAATCAGAAAGAAAACCGATTACTTTCTGTCTATAAATGGACAAACTATGAATTTGTTTATAAAATTTGTGTAATAAATAAACAAAAAATATCGAATGACAATTATTTATTCATAACTGAACACCGCCACATAAATAATTTGAAGATGTTAAGAATGAAAAACAATTACTTTCTGCCCATAAATTTCCAAACTATGAATTTTTTAAATAAAATTTGTTTATAAAATTAACAAATAATATCGAATGACAAGTCTGCATCACTAAAATATCCACTTATATAATTTAAAGACGATTATGAAGAAAAGCAGTTACTTTCTGTCTATAAATGGTCAAACTAAGCATTTTGTTACAAAAATTTGTTTACTAAATAAAAGGATAATATCGATTGACGATTCTTCGTCACTAAACATCACTACTTATGTAATCTGAAGTCGGTTATAGAGAACAACGATTACTTTCTGTCTATAAATTGCCCAACTATGCATTTGTTTATAAAATAAAAAATAATATTGAATGACCAATCCAAATAAATATTACCACTAACATGATGTAAAGGTACAAGGAAAGAAAAACGATTACTTTCTGCCAATAAATGCCTGAATTATGCATCTGTTTATATAATTTGTTTATAAAATAAACAAATTATAGCAGACAAGACATTTTCATGATCAAATATGCTCCCGTCGATGAAATCAAGCAATTTCAAGATACAAATATACTTTGCAAGCAAAATTTCCACGATGTTGACCTTTTGTTAACATAATTTTTTATAACTATTTAATTCAATATCCTGTTAATTATTTATATTCTTTAGATACTTCGATATTAATTTTCATTTAGAATGGGATTAATTAAGTTATTTATTTCAAGATGAAAAACAGTAATTAAAAAATGTCTCATTTTCGCTCTTTGTATATTTATATAAAAAATATAAAGTGATATAAATGTAAAAATCTAATCCATAAAAGCTCTAATGCAACTATTGCTGATCACTTCTAAACAAATAATTTGAAAATCGGTCAAGAATTGTAGGCTGTAGGTTATTTTGAATAGTGAATTCCCAATTCAGCCCTCTGTGCAGCACCTGTCGGCTCAAGCTTGGGGGCGCATATGGCAAATAACGACGATTGCTCCTTGATGTGAACACACTACCGACTCATACTATCTAGGATTCACACATGACATCTCGTAACATATTTTTATAATTCAATGCAAAGTTGACGTTTGTTGACTTCCATAAGAATTTTGTAGTGTATATTTGGGCGTCTTAAAGCAGCAATGAGTGGGCTACATTCAACTTTTAGCTTAGCACTTTTTTGAAGCGAAATGTGTCCTTTAATTTGATATATAGCATGTTAGCTCTTTGTGGGTTCTTAATGAGGTGAACGCGATAGGCTTGAAAACCCAAAGTGTCAGTGACTTCAGAATGCGCAACGCTGCTGTGGATACGTCATGTTCAGGTGATTTTTTTGGGACTTCAAAGTTACGAAGGATAAAAATATGGTTGGTGTGTGATGCCTCGTATATTTACGTGTGAAAAAATACACAATTATACACTAATAACGACTTTCATATATTCGACTTATTTCCGCCTTTTTAGCTGTTTCGGACCACCATGCGCCCTACCCAGGTGCGAATTGTCGGTCGGGCCATGGTTGGGCCAACCTTTGTAAGGTCGGCACAACTGTGTGAGCCAATGGTCGGGCCAACCAGCGTAATGATAATGCATTCCCTCCATATTTTGTACAGTTGGGCCGACAATACTTGTCATGGTTGAGCCAACCGCGGAATATAAGGTTGGCACACCATTTGTTTTCAAAGTTGGCCCAACCTTAGACAACAATGTTGGGCAGACTTTGATTTTTGATGGTTCGTACTACACAAGTGGAAATACACAAAATAGGCATTCAAAAAATCAATAATAATTGATTGCGAGTATTTTGACTATAAACGTTAATGGTCCTGTTTAGAATGAATACATATATTACAGTTTTAAACATTATATTACAAATAAAATTTCTAACGCTACGGGGTTTCGAACCTACATCTATACCTGAATCTATCGCCTAGCAGTCGGGAGTCTTACCCATTACTCTATACCTAAATAATTGAATGTCAATGAAAAAACCATCCTCATAAGCCACAGCTCAAAGCAGTTGAAAAAATAATTAACTTTTTTATTATGTTGCGACATCATGTATATTTAAAATAAATTAACTGTTAACGGGAATATAAATAAAATAATTTTTAAATAAATAATTAAAAATTTTTGTTTCAAAAATTTCTTATTACCGTAGTGTTATGGTTATTTTGAGCCAATTTGCTAAAACATAAACAACCGTCGACCCAACCTTGGGCCAGAGTTGGACCGACGGTCGGCAGCAGTAAGATTACTTGCACTGGATAATATTACGCCGATGGTGGGGCAAACTATCGCCCAGGGTCGGGCCGCCCGTAGTGTTATGGTTATTTTGAGCCAATTTGCCAGAGCCTAAACGACCGTCGATCCAACCTTGGGCCACAGATGGGCCGATGGTCGGGTGAATTTTAGAAGCCAATGTCGGCTACTAACGTTGGCCCAACTAAGGTGGCTTCGAACTGCTATAGTTGGGCCAACCTTGGTTAGCATAATTCGGTTGCCAAAGCCGGCCCGACCTCGGTCCGACCGTCAACTCTGGCTGCCAACCCAAATTCGCACCTGGGTACACGGAAAAAATTTGTCCGTGAAAAAGTCACGAACTTGTAGCTAGGTCTCGGATACGAGATAAAAAAATGAAACATTACATCCTCATTTCTATGAGAAATGTTTGGATAAATTTCGAAGTGTTTTACGAACAGTTCGAATTTCCTACGAACAGTTCCCGAAAATTTCAGACTGAAATATAAAAAGGAAAAATTTTATTTGTGCGACTTAATTTACATTAATTTATAAATTCGCAACTCAGAAGATTCCAACCCTCGGAGACTGCTCACTCACCAGTTTGTAAACATAAACCAGGAGTGCGTAAACACGCGCAGCCATCGAGGCCCAACAAAATATGTATTATAAATAATTATGTTTCTTATCTTGCATTTATTATTACCTTACTAAGTAAACAGTATGCAAAAAGTAAAAAAATTCCGAACAAACAGGAATTATCTATCAATATAACTTTTAAGCATTATTATAAGAAAGTATTCCTATAGACAATAACATACTGTTCAAACAATTATGATTGTTTACTTTAATTGGCTATTGTCTAGCTCTAACTGAAAAGTTAAAAGGAAGTTGAAAATTTCAGAGAAAACCTCGCCTCTCTAACTCTGTTCTAAAATAAAATTGCTATAAACAATAATAAATTGTTTTAAGAATTTGTTTGAACATCTAATTATCAATAGAAATAATATATTATAAACTATTTTTACTAAAATAACCCGCAAAACAAAAAAAATTAATGCCAAAAACTCGCGAATCCTGATTTTTGACTTCTGGATTTTGTTGGAAGCCTATATAATAGACTTATGGGGTTAAAATTCAAAAAGTAATTATTAGTTCATATTCTACGGCTAATTGTGAAGAGAGATGTTGTGAGTCAATTCGATACATCTAATATTGACGATTCTAAATCAAATTTACCGAAACGTCTTTTTTTCATATGGAAAATACATGTTAGACTTATGGGGATTGCGGGACCTCTAAATATCCTTTTTTAACGTATTTAAGTTTTTTATGGTTTTAAACAAATTTGGGAGAGGATATGCATAAAAATTGACGAAAACAAAAATTTCCATGCATTTTTAGACCACCCTATAATATGCAGTCATATTGTAATGAAAATATGTGCTATTCATAAAATCCACGATCTGCGCCTGAATACTTTGACGAAAGTTCTATGTAACTTATGAATTAGGACGTATAAAAAAAAGTTCTTTATTCGTTGTTCTAATAGGAATGAAAACTTTCTGTTGGGAGTCTAAACCCTAAAATTTCGTTTTAAAAAATTTCTTCAGTTTTCGCGTCGTAGATATATTTAAAAATCACTGAAAGTGCCGCACTTCTTCTTTGAATATCAGAGATTTTTATATGAGATCGACATAAATTTTCTCGACAATTTGACCATGCAATGTAAGGCATATGTTGCCATGAATGTATTTTCAAAATATGGCGAAAATAATATATGAAGAATGTTGACATTAAAGTAATTTTTATTGACATTGAATCACAAGGAGATATCTAAAAGGGACATATTGTTTTTTATTTGACGATAAAATGAACTTTGAGTATCAATACATCAAAAGTGAAAATACTACCCAGTACGCCTACATTTGTGATGATATAGTGAACAATTTAAACAAAAATCATTTTGCCTAAGCTTCCTTAAAATTAATTTTTTTCTTTCAATTTCTAATATAATTATACTGACTCTAATTTTGGTAAAATATAAAACATTTTCACTCAATTCAAACACAGAAAAATCTTTTTATTGTAACATGAAAAGCAACATTTCCCTTTTAGATATTTCCTTGCAGTTCAAAATCAATAAAGATTATTTTAATATTAACCTTCTTCCTATATTATTGTTGCGATATATTAAGAATACATTCCTGATAACACATATCACATATTTCATGTGTATTAGTCGAGCTAATTGATATAAGCATAAGAAAATAGCAAAAAAGTCCATTTTTAAAGATTTTTATAACAAATATTTCAATGTCATTATTTCTAGAAATTTTTTTTTCTGGTAACTTAAATCTCATACAAAAATTTGTTGGTCTTTAAAAAAGATGAAGTGTGTCGTTTTTAGTGCTTCGACTTGACTAACATATACGATGCAGAGACAGAAGAATTTTTTTTAAATGAAAATTTAGGGCACTGTTTTTGACTCCCAACAGGAAGTTTTCATCCCTATTAAAAATACCAATGGAGAACTTTTTTTCTACGCCCTATTGCAAACACTAGCAAATTCGAGTGGATTCAATTTAATTCAAATATATTGAAACGAATTCAACTGAATACCAATTAAATTTAAGAACATTGGAGATTTATTCTAGGTTCATTAAAGAAAATGCAACATGAAATAGAAGTGAATTTCAGATTAATTCCAGATAAATTGAAGTTCAAGGTGATACGACTTAGCTATAATTGAAGTTAGATCTTTTTTGGGCATTAGTGAAACTGCATAAATGTTAACCACTTTCATCATATACATATTCGACTGTCCCGAAGAATAAGTCACTAACACAGTTTTCCGTATACAGAGTGTATCAACTATATTTTACTTCGCTAGAGTGTCGTATGGCTATGTATTTTTAAATGTAGATACGACAAGCTAGCGGAGCATAATACAGTTGATACGCTCTGTTTTCGGAAAAATTGGTTAGTGACTTATTTTGCGGGACAGTTGATATATTGCTTTATGATTGTTACCTATTAAACTGAAAAACTTTTTTCTTAGAATGTATGCAAGACTGTACAATGTATGTAATAGCTGGAAATTTCGAAAAAGGTGTTCCTATACATATGCATATGCTGTATAGTTAATTCATCAAATAAAGCTCAATTAACATAACGTTGTATTTATTATGTATTATTATGTTTATTCAGAGGCAAAAATCAGATGATTAGTTTAAAGGCTTTCTTCAAATTTTTTTTATTCTCATTTTTTCTTCAGTCACTTAGTCCAAGCATAAGCTTTCAACAAGATCTTCCTATAAGTCCCACATATATTATACAGGGTGTCCAAAAAGTAACGAAACACCTATATAATTTTCTAGGTAAACTATATTTTTCAAAAAGGTCAAGGTCATTCTTGAAGTAACTTTTAACAGGGAATCCATTGGTGACCTTGAATTTGACCTTGATCTTGACCTTCAAGGTTATTTCAAGGTCATCTTTGTTTTTTTTTAATGGGAACCCCTACTTTTGACAACAGCAATCGAAAGAGCGGGAAATTTTACGTTCAAACGTGTACTCAGGTCGTGCGTCAAGGATGACCTTGAACTTCAGCTAAAGGTTATTAGGCTTGACCCAGGTATGGGGCGGGTCCAATCTGTACTGCTGCGGCTGAAGTGTTTACGAAAAAGGCCGAGGTCATTCTTGGAGTAAATTTTAACGAGGGATCCAGTGGTGAACTTTCATTTGACCTTGAAATTGGCCTTCAAGGTCAAAACAAAATTTCTAAGTTAAAAAAAAATAGTATAGTTTCAACTTTCTTCACAACAAATTTGATAAAATAATGAATAAAAGTTAAAGAACTGAATAGTTACAAGCTTAAGCTTCGTTATAAATTGATACTTAAATGAGCAACAAATTTCCCATTTTTTTACCCTACAAAAATTTCTATCAATCATGAGTGCAGTAGTTTACATGTAAAAATGAGGTAGAGCTTTTACGTAAAAATACCAGATTACAATTTTCATTTTTTTTAAACGTTTACCTGCGTTATAAGTTTAACCTTCTTGATTCTGATTGAAATTTGAGTAAGGGTTAGTCCGTAAAATCAAAATGCAACGCCTCACTGAAAGAGAAAGAATAACACTTCTTATGATGAGAGGTCGGGGTCAAGTGGAAAGATCTCTTAGAACAGTAATGAATGTTTTCAATGAAACATTTAGGGTTGGTAGAACTCCAATTGCACTCTCGACCGTTCAAAATACAGTTAGTAGGTTCAATAATCTCGGCATTGTCAGAGATCTACCTAGATCAGGCAGACCAAGGTCAGCAACAAATAAGGAGAAGTCACTAGATGTTCTGTTATCATTTACCATGATTTATCATGACCTTGACGGTCAAGCTCAAGGTCAAATTCAAGTTCACCACTGGATTCCTTGTTAAAAGTTACTTCAAGAATGACCTTGACCTTTTTGAACAATATTTTACATAGAAAATTATTTAGGTATTTCGTTACTTTTTGGACACCCTGTATATGCCAAAGGAAGATTGGTCGCATGTTACAACCTTACGAATTTAACGAACTTTTCACGACCAGCTATTAAGGAATAATGTGATTTTCTTACTTTTGTTGTAGTGAGCTCCTCTCTCTCTCTTTCTCCATTATTCCAGTCAAATTTAAATTCTGGCTGTAACAAATAACAGAATAAAATGAAAAAATTAAAATTCAAAGTTACACTGATAGAGATAATAATGTTGATTTAACCATATGATCGTTGGTTGAAAAATTACGAGTATATTTATAATATAATACGTGTACTTCAATGATAAAGAGTAGGAAATGCACGTACTGAAATATGGTAAATACAAGTTACTTATATTTGTGGTACAAAAATGTAATATTTGTGTTGCTATTGTATGAAATGTGTAATTCTATTAAACATTTGCTTGAGGGAACTATCTCTGAAATGTTGTCGTTTAGCAATACCCTTTGTATGACTGATTTACCCGACTCGCTTTGTTTAGTTCACAACAGGCCCATCTTGATCGCACCTGCGCGTCTACTTTCGTAAGCAACCAGAATCGGATGGCCAAAACAGACATACTGTATGGCTGTATCTATACCAGCAATAAAATAGAGCTAATTTAATCATAAATATTGTTGTACCACTTATTCATTTCTATCAGTGTAGCGCATTGTTAATAGGGCCCAATGGGAAATTTACAACTGACGCAGCATTGGGCCAGTACTGGCCAGAGTTTGGCAGCATTGGCGTGGTACTGGTAGCCCAATACTGGCGTCGATATGGCGTAATCTTGGGATGATAACGCTGTTCAGCACTGATTGCCAACTTCGGGGCTGTCCTAAAATACTGTACTGGGCATCAGTATCAGCGCAATAATTACTATAAGTACTGGGATTCAGTAATGGGGAAGTCGTGGGTATGAGTACTAATGAACTACTGGAAGTAAGCATTAGCACAGTACGGCAAGACTACTGTCGAAGAAGCCGGAGGAGTACTGGGTACCAGTATTGGCGATGTAATGGCATGAGACAGAAATGATAATGATGTTCAGTGCAGACCACCAGTATTATTGGTATTGCACTGGCGGCCTTCGCGATTGCCAACTTCGATTTCAGACGTGATAAGCATTGTATTGGATTGAAAAAAATTGGTTTAAAGCGAAGAAAGTTTAATTTTTGAAATACTTAAATTGAATACATATTTTAATTTTTCGAAAAGAAAATAAACCGCATTTTCATATTCAAGAAGTAAACATTCTACCTTCTGTCTTTAGACATGAAAAAATGGTCCCATTTCAAAGAAATGCCAAAAACATCTTCGACAAATATGTTTTCCTAAATGACGAAACGTAACATAAAATTCAGTAAAATTCACCTCAGTAAAATTCGCCTCAGTAAAATTCGCGCGATTCATTGCTTATAAAATTATGTAAATTTGAGACAAAATAGAGAATCACTACTCCGAGCCCGCATACCATCACAATGTGAACACTTAACCAATGATCATAATTCTCAACAGGAACAAACATCCTGATTGTTACACTTACATTCGCGGGAAACGTTCAAATGCGAAACCGCCTAGTTTTGACATTTGTAACGATACAAAATAATAATAACAAGAAGAATAAAAATAGATATTATTCTTTCTAGTGAAAAAGCTGCAATATAGAAAAGTGAATAAACCTAACCTATTTTATTAGAAAAGTTGCTTTTATTCAAAATCTTAAAAATGACATTATGCAAAAATTGAATCAAATTTATTAAAAATTTAAGTTCATAACACAATTTTTTTTACTGAGAAATATTTTTAAAAATTTATCTGTTTGAATCCCTAATTTAAAAGGAGCATTAAAAAAAGGAAAAACGTTCAACACATTTTAAAATACCACCTATTCATCAACAATAGGTATTATTTTAATTATTAAATAGTTAAACAGATTAAATTTTAATTAGGAATTCATAAAATGTTACCCCAGTGGGCACCAAATTTGATGACGTCTTTACAAAATCGTGACATGTTTATGACAACTTTACGACATCCGGTCATAGACATAGTCAGATTGCAGGACGTCTTTACGATATCGTAAAAACACCTTAACGACATGAACATAGGATGTCGTAAAGTTATGGTAACGCTGTCGTAAAGATGTCGCCAAATTTCGTGCCCACTCGGATTTCTCATCTCAACTTAATAGACGGAAAGAAATGTTGACGACGTACAATTATCAGATAAGTGGTTTGGTGATTGATGATTTAAAAAAGAACTAAATAAAAATATCGAAAAGTGCAAATTTGGCTCTAATAATAATAAAAAAGTTTTTAACTTTCTCAATGACCTTTGAAATGGTATATATGCAAGGAATTTATAGTGGAATGCGATTCGATTTATATAAGATACCAAAGCGAAATTACCTGCATTAAAATTGAAGTGCCAATTCAAGGATACATTCATCGGAATAGAATATGTGCTTATACTTGGCTTAGTAATATGTCGCCGATGGGTCGGACTCTGGCTTCTCCACTTAAAACATGCTTTGCCGGAGTAAAGAAAAATTTAGAACAAGCAATGGGCCATTGCTGGGTCAGAATCTGGCTTTTCTTTTGAAAATATGATTTGCCGGAGAAGATAAGATATTCGGCACGGCAATGAGCTGATGCTGTGCCAAACTCTGGTTTTCTAAGATTCAAAATGATTTGGCGTGGTAAGACTGACAATTGGCCCAGTAATATGGCGTCGCTGGACCGGAATCCGGCTTCTCCACTTAAAACATGCTTTGCCGGAGTAAAGAAAAATTTAGAATCAGTAATGGACCATTGTTGGGCCAGAATCTGGCTTTTCTTCTGAAAATATGATTTGTTGGAGAACATATTATATTCGGCACGGCAATGACACGATACTGTGCCGAACTCTGGTTTTCTAAGATTCAGAATGATTTGCCGTAGTAAAAGGGACACTTGTCCCAGTAATATGCAGTCGATGGGCCGCACTCTGGCTTTTCTACTTTCGAAACAGGATGCCTTAATAAATGTGACAATCGGCTTAGTACAGTGCCGATACTGAGCCAAGCTTCAGCTAAAGGTAGCTAAATTTGAAAAGCCGATAAAGGCCGCCGTCGTTGGCCCAGAACTTGGCCGATTCAAAGACAGAGATTGGCCTAATTACAATAGCCGACTGTTGGCTGCCGTGATTGGGCCAATATTGTGCCGTATTTTAAGCTTTGGCAATTCGCACTTGGGTAGTTTAAATAGGGGTCAACACCGTTCTACGCTAGTATCGTGCCAGTGCTATGCCGACATCCGGCAAAAAGATATGGAACAACAGTTCGCCATATGTTAAAATTTGTACGACACCAGTAGCATACCAGTGATCCGCCGAGATCCGGAGAAAATCCATGGGACAAACGTTATCCATTTGTTGAAATTTGTATGATACCAGTATCATGTCAGTACTCCCCCGAGATTCAGAAAAAACCATGGGACAACATTTCGCCATTTGTTAAAATTTGTACGACACTAGTATCGTGCCATTACTCCGCCCGGGCCCGGGTTGTTGAGTTTTTGGCTTATTAATTTTTTTGGATCCAGATTTCAAAACCAGAGGCGCCGTTTTCAACGTGCATTCCAAGCTCACATCAATTTTTCTAACGTTTTTCTCAAATTTGACATTTATTTGACCTTACCAATGACCTTGATAAAAATATCATTTTGAACGTAAAATTTCCCTTTTTTTTTTTAAATCCGGAGTCAAAAATAAGTGGTTCCATTTAAAAAAATGACTCTGACCTTGAAATAACCTTAAAAACCGAGTTCAAGGTCAAAGCCAATGGTACCCGTAGATGTCCCCCATTATACCCTCCAACTTTTGTGTGAAACATTTTTTCGTATCTGCACAAGCATCTGAGATATTATCCACTATAGACTAAAATGGCCCACCCTGTATATGTATATATCAAGAAATATTGATAAGGGAGTTTCGTCAATCAAAAAAGGGTTTTTAAAGATGAAGTATTGTCCAGTAATAATTAAAAAAATATTCTGATGCAGCACTGAATGCTTTTTCAATGTTTTTTTTTAGTCATGCTAATTAAAATTCACCAATTTCAAACTTTTTTCCAATACCATCAAGAGTACAAAATAATATCAATAATAATATAACATACAATTTTTAAATAACTATTTATTTGTTAAAAGTTTTTGAACACTTAACTTAAAGTCAAATTGAAATTAAATTCTGAGAATTGAGAATCTTCTCACAATATTTTTAACTGACTCGAATTTTTCTTAAAATTTTGAAAAATCATTCAAAATGTCAACAAATTCTCTTATAATCTTTTAAATTTTTCTTTAAAAGCTTAAAATTCTTTTGTAATCTCTTGAATTCTACTAAATATTTCTTGGATTTATTCGTTTTATTTTTCAACCTTACCAAATTGAAACATTTTTCTTTAAAATCTTTTACATTCTTTTTCGAAATTTCAGGAAATCGTTTTTTTAATTATTTTTGAATCGTTTCAAACCTTCTTAATATCTCTAAAACTTACTCACATTTTTTCTAAAATTATATAATATGGCAACATTTTTCTTTAAAATGTTTTACACTCTTTTTAAACATTTTAGGAAATAATTTTAAAAAAATTGTATTCTTTTTAAATTTTCTCTCAAAATTCATTACAAAACTATCATTTGAAATGTTCGCATGAATCTTTTAGGAATATTATTTAATTCTCTTGACACCCTGCAAAATCCAGCTTACCTTAAAATATTTTAAATCCTGAAAAATTAAGAAAATTGTCTCAAAAAGTCTTCCATATTATTTTTCCGCAAATTATGGAATCTTCAAACCTGAAAATTATTGTTTTAAAATAAAACCTAAACCATTTAAGATTTTCCCAGAAATCTTCAAAAATTTAATCTCCTCAAATCTTTCATAATTAAAAAACTTATAATTTTTTCAAATTCTTCAAAATAAGATTTTGTCATAATTTAATTTTTCTTATCTCTGTATAAATGTAAGAAAGTTGACAAATTATAGTGTAGTAGCAAAATCTTAAGAATAGAATTATTTCCCATTATGAAAGAATCATTTACAATTTAAATTTTCTCTTCTATAAATAATGTTTAGAAACATTCCGCAAAAATGTTATGATGATGTAAAATTATTTATAGAGAAATTATGATATACAAAGTTGATGGTGCAGAAAATTCATAACTTTAAAATGTTACGTAATCAGGTCAAAATACACCTGCCCCCACATAATAGATCGTAACGAAACACTACCCCCCCCCCCCGTCATTGTTACATCATATGTGAACGCTCCCTGCACTAAAATTTGATTAAAAATTGTGAATGATGATGAAATGATATTTTAAAACAATCCTTTTACGGCAATAGGTAATGGATTTTTTCTGCAATAACTCCATTTTTATTAAAAATTGCGGTTTTCTAGTTTTTTTCTGCTACTTTCAAGTTATGGTTTATTAAATAAATATATTATGAATGAGTTTGGATAGAAAGCTTTTATCAATTTTTTGCTTGAAATATAAATTTCTTATTTTTATTTTGATAATTAGAAATTTCACAATTTTCTGATTAAATGTGTCTACATATTTTAAAATAAGGTTAGAATTATTATTAATATAAGTAAATTGAAAAACTCAAAGAAAACTAAATTGTATAAGATTAGCAACAAATCATATCTTGTACATGATAAAATAAAATAGTGCACAGTATATAGTATTGCGAAAAACGTCTTTATTAAACAAAGGAATTATCGTTTTCAGAGAAGGAAAAGTTTTTAGATTTAAGGATTTAAAAGTTTCAATATAATTTTCCTACTATTTTACAGAAAATTTAGACTGATATTTAAAGAGTTCAGTTATGTCAAAAATGAATCCAGAAACTTATTTAAAAAAAATTTCTTTATTTTATAGGATTTTACAAAATCTAAGGAACAGTTGGAGTGAGTTTGACATTTCAAACTTCAGGAATATTAGAAGGAAATATTTTATATATCTTGGGAATTGTTTTCATGTTCAAAAATATTTTTAATTTCTTTGAAAAGTCTTAAATTCCTACATTTAAGATTTTCACAGAAATCTTAATAAAATATTTGTATTTTCTTCAAACTCTTTAAAACGCTGATTGTAGATTTACGTATTTTATTTAAAATAGAAGTTAAGGAATATCTATGCGCCTCTTGATCTATAAATAAAAAGTAGGAGGATAATTTATTTAAATAAAAACTTTCGTTTATATCAAACTTTTATGGGTTCATGTATACGATTTGGTTTAAAAATATGATCGAAAAAAGTTTTAGTTTGTTTGAATAAAACAAATCGGTATCTCAGTGAGTATTTTGAAATTTCTTCGTCAGTGCAAATTGTAGAGCTTAGATTTTAGATTATATTATTATTTTCTTAAAAGGCTTGCTCCCAAAGGGCTAAGCTCCTCGCAGCTCCTTTTCCGGTACCTGCGACCGGCCACTCGGCCAGCCCTACTTTCTCTTCTATTGTGAACGAGGAAAATCCCATCTGGCCGTTTTGTCTCGGAATTCCGATACGAGACCGTTACGAGACCGCACTTTCCGAGATTTTTCCTATACGAGACGAAAACGAGCGATACAAAACCGAAACTGGAAGGTGAGTATCGTATCGGTATCGTCTCAGTATCGAAAAATATCGCTCGGCGGCATCACTAATTCTATTGAAAATGTTATGAGAAAATTTTCTAGATATCGGCGAAATACATCTCTTTATCTCACTAAATTTTGTGTGCGACCAGTCGTTTTTAAGAAAAATCGAAATAACAATTTTAAAAAGCGAGAAATGCAATATTAATGTAAATTCAGCAACCTCAAACACATACGTTTTTATTTGGTGTCAGTTTATATGCTGAGATGCAACTCTCTGCTTGTTTCAATGATATAAAGAAAAACCCAGGACTCAAGACGAGGACGTGGTTGCATATCGAGTCCCATCGCAGCCCGTCCCAACCACCCACCATTTACTCCTTACCTCAGTTTCTTTTTGGAAAATTCGTGATCTGCTTTCGTTTTCATCTTCGGCATTTCCTGTCTTGATCGCAACCGTGCCCTTATGATTCCATCTCGACTTTTTTCTCCAAAAACAGAAGCGGTAGCTTCTGTTACTGATTTAACGCATCGTTCTTCACTTTGAGTGTGGCATGGGAAGCGGTGAGCTTTATTAACAAGGGGATGCCTTTGATCATTAATGAAAGATCTAAGATCACCATCCGAAATATGAGCAAGAACTGGTGGAGCTGTGAATGTGTTGAAGTTTCGTTTCTTCCAATCTACCATATCGTAATATTCTGTTGCGTTAAAGTTTCAATTTGGTGTTTGAAAAGTTCGAAGCGGAAGTTGACTGATCTTTTCTTTTCGAGGTCTTCCTCTTTTTCTAGACACTTTTTCCTTATCCTCCTGTTGGTTTGGTTCTTGGATTACGAGTTGCTTCTTTTTCTCATCATCTCTTGCTTTCAGTATAATTTGCAATCCCTTTCCTCTCACGGATAGCGTATCATCACAAATCATAGCCAGTAATATCTTCTCAGAGTATGCGCAGAAACTATTTCTTTCAATGACTTCGTGTACCAGCATTCTTGAGTGATCCGGAAGGTATTTTGAACGGATGATCATTTCCCAAACGTCTTTTGCAGCGAACTGTATTGTCGGTTTACTTTTGATTAGAAATCAGCACGGTGCGCAAACTCTAAGAATGAAAGTCACCAATAATATCAGGTGTTCTGATGGATTTTCTGTGGAAACGTACAATCGTAGATCACGACTAACAGTTGTTAACCAACATACATGATTCAGTGTGCCAGGATTAAGAGCTGCGAGATCAGGTAGACAGTATCCAGAAGAAGAAATTACATGGCACATTCGATACAGATATTTTTGATCTGTACTAAGATCTTTAAGAACCGCCGCTGAAAGTTCTGGTACTTCTGCTTTAATTATTTTGAAGTTGACAATAGGCAGCTGTTCGCAATTTGCTAATGCTCTACCTATTGGATCCGATAGCGTGTTTGGTCCACTAGTCTTACCGTCAATTGCATTTATCAGGTGACGTGAAGGTAACTCATTGCAGTGTAACAGACAAACTGACCATTGCAGGGGTTTCTTTAAGGTGAACCTCTAAAAGCCAGATAACTCCACCTTCGCTTTCTGTGTTAACTGGCGTTCCGTCACAACCATAAAACTGCAAGGTTTTTAATCTTTGCTTGTTTCTGCTCGAAAAATTCACATATACCCTCGCGAATGCTCGATGCGTGACCGGAAGATAGAGTAAAATGATGGAGGTATACGTCACCTGGTTGCTTAATGAGAGAAATATGCTATTCTTTTTCTATGCCAAGTGCTGTGCACTGTTTTTTGAACGAGCGTTACATTCTTGCAGCCATCAAAATAAAGGCCTCGAATTTCACTACCGTGATTTTGACATATATCTTTTTTCCTTTCCTTCTTCCTTTCTCTACTTATTTTTGACTTATCTATAACGTACGAAGTGTCATTTTTTTAACTATCCCATAAGACTCCAGAGCTGCAGTTGCAAGAGCACCTGCAGCTCGATTGGAGACTTGAGTCTATCTGCTAACCTGGCCACAGATTTCAGATCGTACCGCTGCTGTAATTGTTTTGGTACTTGCAATCTTCTTTATTGATAACGCGTCCCCTAAGGGTTTACATAACTTCAATTTCTTACAATACTTCCGTCTACATATTTTATAAAATCTTATCCTTACTATTTACAGTTATTTACACCTATTTACAGAAAATCTGATATCTAGAACCTTATTTCGATTTTTGACGATAGCGTAATTTGGGACGTGTGAGCGAACGAGTGAGCGAGTGATATCGAAAGCAAGAGTGAGTGAGAGAGAGAGATAGATAGATAGATAGATAGAGAGAGATAGAGAGAGAGAGAGAGAGAGAGAGAGAGAGATAACGCAAGCGCATCTTAATCTACTTATGCTATTACATGACCATTACTTACAAATCTTTACGCTTCAAGTTTAAGCGACTTCCGTTTCCTTTTTCTTTCACTTCTCTTGTGCCTCCATTTTGCAATTTTGCCACTTTTTGCATCCATTTTCTTAATCTTTCTCATTCGCTCCCCTAGCACTCTCTAACTCCCTCATCCACTCTTCCCCCAAACCATCCTCCCCTAAAATCTTTACGACGTTATCTCGCCAGCTTCCTTTATCTTCCATTCCTGTCCTACATCCTTCCGATACATGCTCCCATGTTTCTTCTTCCCATTCACAGATTCTGCACTTCCTGTTCTCTTTCTTTTCCCGATACATAACGGCCCTTACCTCGTTTCCCAATCTAAATCTAGCTTTTCTGGTCCATCTTTTCTCTCCTCCTCCCTTTTTTAAATACTTTGGTACTCCTTCCTTTTTCATCATCTTATACCATTTATTATATTTTGATTACTCAATCATCCCCCATCTTTCTATTAATTGTCTTTCCCTCTCCCTTTTTTCCAATTCTTCATAGTTTACTCCAGTTCCGTCTTCTATATCTCTAGCCTTCAAGAACTTCCTCCTTTTTTCTTCCTATCTCGTTAATTCTATCGCCCTCCCTCTCCTTTCTTCTACCTCCATTAAACACTTTCTCGCCAACTCCCCTCCCTTTCCCTCCCTTATCTTCGTCTCAAAACTCCATGCCCTCTTTCCCGCTCTAGTACTTAATTTATCCCTTTGCGCTTCTTCTCTCACCACATATCCCGGCGTCCTCCAATCTACCCCCAGCGTCCACCTTGTATACCTTTCTTGTAAACTCTCAATCTCTTTCCTTTCTTTCTATCCACATGTCTCTGCTCCATAACCTAATACCGGCTATACCAGCGTATCAAATAACCACATTCTCCTTCTCCGATTTGCTTAACCTTCTTTTCCCTATTCCCCATATCTGTTTCATTACACCTGCTGCTTTTTTTATCCTTTCTCTTATATGAGCTCCATGATCTCCATTTGGTTGCAAGGTATATGCCAAATACTTAAACTCTTTTATTTCTTCTAATTTTATTCCCTTCCATCTCCCCGTCCATTCTTTCTTTCTTCCTCTTCCTTTTCTAGACCTTATTATCTTTTTCTTTTCTGCATTTAAGTTCAACTTTTTCCCATCTAAGTATTTCACTAATCCTGCAATCAAGCCCGCCATCCCCTCTTCATACTCTGCCATCAACACTATATCGTCTGCGTATGCCAGTGTATATATCTTTTTGCAACACCCACCTCGAAAGTAGGCCGTTCCGTGTATCTAAAC
>CAKNWT010201051.1:0-19259 GCA_932066315.1 Andricus coriarius | reverse complement strand
TGTAGGTTCAAAAACTTACCTAATGAAAAATTCAAAAAAATTAAGCCTAATTGTTCAAAATGAGACACAGGAAAAAAGTACACTTTTTACTAGAGTTAAAAATATATTCGATCGACGAATTCTTTACAAAAACGGTAAAAAAATAAGAAATGTTAAAAAATTTGGAAGCACATACTTAATCAAATCTAAATTGGTACCTAAAATAATATTCTGTTGCTCGATGATTTTCAAATTAAAAACGGAAAAATTGCTGAGTTATTACGTACATATGGCTGTGATATTCCCATTGGCTATAGTTTGACCTCTTCTTTTGTTTTGACTCTATTAGTCAAATTTGTATGAATTTCCTTCATTCCTTCCTACTTCTTTCAGTCTAAACTATTTTCATTTCTGAACTAATCTTTCCTTCAGCTTATTTTGTGTTTTTACCGTTTGAAAATGGTCAAAAAGTAGAAGCTTGTTTTAAAAATTCAAAAGGATAATTTTTCAAAGATTTTAACTTCGTTAGTCTTATTTTCATTTTGCTAGTTTTCTTTTGTCAATCTTTACCACTCGGTTGAATTCCCAATCCCGCATTTGTAAAAAGATCGAATTCCTCACGTTTAAAAAGAGCCCCGCGCATATCTTCTAAGCTTATTGATTCTACGTTGCTGTAAGGAATATAAAAAGTAAATTAATATACCAGAAATCAATTAAAGGCATTTAAGGGGCCGTTCAAAAACTACGTGACACTTCTAAGGGGGTGGGGGGTATCCCATTTGTCGTATCTGGCCCTTTCTCTTCCCCGGCGGGGCCGGGCAAACGCAATATGTGACATACATGGAAAATATGAATGTAAACAACAAAATTTTTTTAAATTCAGTAAACTTCCGTTTATTTAAAAGACCACTTATTTTAAAGTTCACTTAGTTAAAACCTCCCTACATGCACCTATTTTAAATTGCCAACAAAAACACTTGAAAAACACTTGTGCATGCGAACGCCTGAACCGTTTTCACTTGGAATGTATCATATTGCGTAATATACGCGACTAACTACTCGCGCACTCGGCCCTTCCGAGACGAGAGTCGCAACCGTCTCTCGTCCTGCGCGCTGAGAAAATGCGTGGGCCAGCAGTTCTAGGAATGTCGGATGAATTTATTTGTATTATCATTGAAAGTATTTATTATTCGTCGTTGATAAAAATAAGATGCCGAATCGCGGCAAGGCTGGGGCCCCCTCCAGCTTTGAAATGATTGGTCGGGTACGTTTCAAGGACCTTAAAGTAAACGGAAGTTTACTGTAATATCCATGTATTTAATACTCATCACTTATACCTCTGAAATATGACATATTACTTAAATGGGGTCAAACTGATCCCAGCTGACTTTTAAACGTTGTCTCACTGATTGTATGCATGGTTTCAAGTTAAAAATATTCACAGACGCTATTTATTATGTAAAAATTAGATTTTGATTTTCTTTTAATAAAAATTGTTTTGAGTTGTATACCAAAATTATAAAAATTGAAAAGTTATAAAAAATTAATTTTTCATTAAAAACTTTATAACTTTCGCAATTTTTATTATTTAGAGGTAAAATTTGTGTTGTGTACCCCTCTAATATCATTGTTCATGTTGGGGTCATTCTGACCCCGTGTAAGTGGTGAGGGTGAAATGATAAGTTTCCTAGAGGAACTGCGAATAAAGATTAATGCGATATAAGGAACAAATATTAAAATAATGATAAATAATAAAATTTGTACTTTATGTTTGCAATATCTGAATAAGCAATCCTAGGGATTTAATATCGTTTAAAATATTTCAGAGACTTTTTAGAGTTTACTGCAAAATTTATGGGATTGCAAAGAATTTCCTCAACTTCATAAGTTTTCAAAAGATTTTATTGAAGAAAAAAGATTTTAGGCTAATTTCAATTATTTCAAGATACTTTAGAGAATGTTAACGATTTCAAAAGATTTTTTTGGGATGATACAAGTATTTTTTTTTAATATTCCAGTTGATATAAAAAGTTATTAACATTATATAAAATATCAATTTATCATTACATTTACGAACTTTTAATAGAATTCCCAAGATTTAAAGAGTTTTCCATTTTTCTTAATATTAAGGACTAC
Organism: Andricus coriarius; assembly: GCA_932066315.1. Taxonomy (NCBI): domain Eukaryota; kingdom Metazoa; phylum Arthropoda; class Insecta; order Hymenoptera; family Cynipidae; genus Andricus; species Andricus coriarius. The sequence continues at coordinate 17,144 of CAKNWT010201051.1, read as the reverse complement.
ATTTTTTTCATTGATATTAAAAGAGTCATAAACCGTTGAAGACGATAGTATCCGCACAAAGCTAACGAATACTCGTTTTTACGTAGTGGAATTTAAAAATTGGTAACTTTCAAAAGTAATTAAGTTCAAATGTAATACCCGTCAAAGTTAATTAATTCTTAAAAGCATAAAGAACTCCACATTTTAAAGTAGTTCTATCTGATTGAAAAAACTAACATGACAAACTAAACAACAAGAAAACATTGAAACGAACTTCAAAACAAATATTTGCGAATTTAAACTTGTGAAGCTAAACAACTTTAGTTCTAAGGCATCAAAAATTAAACTTGTTGAGAATTGCGCATTCAAAACTATAATTTTAAATTAAAATCATAGAAATTTTAAATTTGATCAAAATTACTCAGATATATCATGACATGTAATCTCAAATGACATTCAAAGTGATCATAGATTAGTTGGAGCTAATTATAATCTAAAATGTGAACAACAAAGATGATCAAACCTTTAAAATTATCACACACGAGTGTTTTATTACGGAGATTAAATTTTCACAAATGACTAAATTTACAATTTGAAGAAGTACACATATTTTATTTTATTGTAGTGGACCAAAATATGTTTTCTTATTATGCTGGTCACCTGAGATATAAATACAGCTATTCCAAAAATTTTATCCAGTACCTCTGTTCCAGGATAATACTATTATTTATCACAGCTTCCATTCTTTGAGATTGACACACCTGAAATTGATATTAAAATTTATTATGACGAAAAAAATCAAATATTTAAAGAATCTCATTCTTCTGAAAAATGGCATACATGTTATATTTGGAATGTAAATAAATTTTCCAAATTAAACTATTTGACATTGGATCTATTTTAAAATTAAACCATTTCATTTTGAATAGTTTGAAGCTGATAAATTACAAATGTTAAACGTTTAAAAGTTAACCATTTGTAAAATTAGTACACATTTCAAGTGGTTCGAAAAATTAGTCATCAGAAAATGAGAAAATATCTTTCTACACAACTTACTTGGTTTACATCTTTTCAGGCAATCAAATTCCCATTTAGTCATACTTTTTTTATCTCCATCCGCCATATTTACGCAAACTGTGTAAGCCTTACCAATCTGAAAATATATTTTTTTAGTTCAAAATTTTAGGAAAACCTAATTGTTGTCCAATATGAAAAAGATCTTGTAGAATTTTCTTCACTCACATCACATAGTTGATTCTTACACGGATCACTTGAAAAGATGGCCAAGAATACGGTGGACATGGCATCATTGAGCTAAAGTTATTTATTTATTTATTTGACATCTAATTTCATATTCAGTAAAATAAATATTAATTATAAAACGGTATAAAATACAGGCAGGTATAAAACTAATCTATTTCAAGCTCTTTGTCTGTTCGGCTGAAAATGTCCGCATGGAAATTACGTGAAAATACACGTGAAAATTCTTCGTAGCAAGTATGTATTTTTTTATATATAGATAATTTATACTTACTTAGTAATAGAGCGAACGCAACTTTTCCGTTCATCTTGAATTAAAGATGTTTGGCAGAAAAATAAATTTTTGGATAATTATGTCAATCGATATTATAGTCGCCTTACATAGTTTCTGCGTAGATGCGACGAGAACGATTTATCAATAACCTTATCTGAAACACACAAAAAATATATTTAGAAATTACACATAAGAAACAATAATACAATTGAGCTTTATTGTCAGTTTGTGCGTACATTTATACTGATATATGAAAATATAAAAGTGCAGTATTTAAATTTTTAAATGAAGAAGTATTAATTTTCCCAAATGTGTTGACAAAGAAATTGTTGATTTTGTCAAATATGCTAACAAAGTATTAACTTCTTGGTTTTAAGTTAAAAGAGCACTCAGAATTGTCAGAAATAACCTTAGCTCAGAGACGAACGTAAAACTGAAGCCTGGTGAGGAGAATGTCATCGTTCTCATGTCAAACCGGACACTGGAAAGCTCCTTTGTCAAAATCATCATCTCATTAGTAAGAATTTTATAAAAATTTAGTCTAGAAGTGATTGACCATGAACAGCGGCAGCTTATGGCCCGAGCAAAGAGACACACAGCCATGGTCGAAAACTTAATTTTGTGATAGGTCGTTTATATGTAGAAGAAGTACATTGATTCCATTTGTCTGATAACGTTGTAGACATTCTTTTGAGCATCTTGTTCAAAAGCTGACTAACATCTGCTGTTAGAGATATCAGCGTAAGAGTCGTGTTACTTTAACATCTAAAAGAGAATATTCTGGAATCATGGTGAGCGGACTTCCTAGTAGAAAATGACCAAAAGTAAGAGCACTGAGGTCAACTAGATCTTCAGTGAGTGGACACATTGGCCTTGAGTTGTGAACGATTTCAACCTGTGAAAGAAATGTACTCATCTCCTCGTATGTGAGAACATGATCTCAGATAACGGGTTTAAGATGGACTGATTTAACACCAGCCTTCCACTCCCCATCAAAATAAGAGGCTGCCGGTGGGTTAAACATCCAATTGCGTTCCGTCTTTTGCCAATTTGTTTGTCCCACAATCACTGCGCAAAGTAGCAAGGCTCCCTCTTCTAGCGGTGAATCTCTTGTAAGCTGCGACGAAGGCATATGTGGTATAGTCTGCCATCAACTGCAGGTTGATAGCTGAAGTAGAATTACAGATAAAGAGAGCGATATATGCTTTCTAATTAGGAGCCACCCATCCTTTCCAAGTTTTATCATTCATAGGTCCAGCGTAGTCGAATCCGAACTGGAGAAACAGACGGGAAGGCGTTACTCGATTAGCAGACAATTGTCCTATTAACTGATGGGCTCGCGTTTTACGAAATCTTGCGCATCTGAAGCATCTCGAAATGTAGGCACTAAACTGGAGCCCGTCCTTCAAGAATGCAGAAGTCTTTTCGTATATATGCCATAGTATCCTGAGATTCTCCATGTAGAATATGCTGATGAACTTCAGATATAATAAGCTAAGTCAAAGAAGACTCTTTCGGCAAAATAAATAAATGTTTCGAATCAAGTAGAAGCAAAGATGTTTGAAGTCTTTCTTCAAGTCGCAAAAATCCTCAAGAATCAATATAAGGTGTTGCACGAGAGAGATATGAACAGTTGGTAAGGATTCTCCTTTGATAAGAGTTTATGCTCTTTCTCGAATGAGGAGCTTTGGGTGACCTGAACCCAGTGGTGCTGGGCTCTTTCTAATTTGTCTTTTTGGGTAAACAGTTTTACTATTCACGTAGAAAATTATTTTTTTGATCAAAATTCATATTTTGGTGTGGAAAAGTAGACTGAAATATTTTTTAAACAAAAATCAAACCATTGTTTTGAAAATTTGTCTTTTTAAGTTAAAATTTTATGTATTGTAGTAACAATTACATCTTTCTGGGATAAAAATTTAACTTTTTGGTTGAAAATTGCAACAATTTTGTTAAAAAGTTATTTTTTATGGTAGAAAGTTCTCTGTTTTATTGAGAATTAAACGATTTCGTATAAAATATACTTTTTATTTGAAATCAATATATTGGTGTTGAAAAGTCGACTGAAATCTTTTTTGGATAAAAATTTTACTATTTTTTGTGATAATTTGTCTTTTTAGTTTGAAAATTGATCTATTTTAGTAGAAATTGCATCTTTCTTGGATGAAAATGCAACTGTTTGGTTAAAAAGTCAGCAATTTTTTAAAAAAGTCCTCCTTTTTGGTTGAAAAATCAAAAAGCTGAAAATTTGTCTTTTTGAGTTAAAAATTCAACTATTTTCATAGAAAATTTACTTTTTATAAATATTCATATTTTGTTGTTGTAAATTCAACTGAAATATTTGTTTGGATGAAGTCTTTTGTGCTTGTGTGACAGCTCGAGCTTTTTGGTCGTTTTTTGGACTTCTACTGCAGTTCTCTTATTTGTGCGGACGGTAACTTCGTGTGCCTTTAAGACTTAGTTTCTGGTTTAGGTATGAAACTTTTTTAATTGTGCCTACTTTTTTGAGGCCACAAATCAAGAGTTGTGCTCCTGCGTCAGCAAATCAAAAAATTACGGCACTAACAGAACGTTAAAGCGTTCAAATTTGATCAACGGAGATGCCGATTTGCCTACGAAGTCTCATTTCCAGTCTGGGAAAAAATCAGACAAAACATTCCTTGCCACAAGATCAAATAGAAAATGTTCGGTCCCTTCGGCCAGCACTGCGAAGGCGGAAGCTACTTTTTCATGCTTAGCTCCCGATTTGTGAAACGATCTGAAAGATCCGATTGATTCGCATAGTGCTCAATCTGTGAGAAATAAAATGTACCCAAAATTGCGAGTGATGCCTTGAATCTGTTGAGAACCTGTCACGTGTGAGAAAGCTACTCATCGGCGATTTACATATGATGGTCCCGTATTTTTAGTCCCGTAATTCACGATTTACGCTTGTATAATATTTTTGTTCTGTTCTCTCCTTTTAACCCCACGTAGGAGCTGTAACGGCTTGTAGTTCGTGGGGAGGCTTGAGCGTGTGGTGCGACAGGGTTAAACGGACCTCGGCCTACATGTATATGGATATGGATGAAAGACGCACTACAAACGGGCTCTCCTGGGTTAGATGAAAGGATGGTGGAAGGGTGAAAAAGCCTAACTAACACGGGCTTTCTGGATCTCTGGATCGAGTTCACTCCGAGACCGATATTCAGTTTTGAAATCGAGACGGCAATGACCTACGGCTCTCCAGGGACCAAAAAGCAGCCCTCCGTTGGTATCGTGGCCAGCCCCCTAAGCCATGGGTGTACAGTGATTGTGCATGTGGCACTTTGGCACGTAGCGGTGCCAAGGTTTCCTAACGGCCTCTCGGGGATACCGGACGACCTTCCCTAGCTGACCGTGGGATCAAAATGAACACAACAAAAAACAAAAATTTTATGGAAGAAGGAAGGCTGATGGCGAAGGAAGGAGAGGGGTTGGGCTCGAACGGGTCTAAAATAACCCTTTCCTCCCAATCTGTCTCTCCAGCAAGCCACACTCAGGTAGCGGCTGTGCCACCGGCTCCACCGGGAGCTGATGGATTGACGGTCCGTCTGAATGAGGCTACAGAAACGGGAGCGGCTAGTGATCCCCCTTCCAAAAAAATGGCATCAATTGGTTCCCTGTATAGGAAACTGAGGAGGCAAGCGCAGCAGGATAGTGGAGCAGCTGCGAGGGCTGGAACATTGGCAACTACAACGCCGACCGGGGGCTGGACTCTCTACGAAGCAGTTAGAGCTCTTCAGGAAAGCTACCTGGAGGGCGCTCGAAACAGTGTCCCTAGATCAATGACAAAAATTTGTGACCTCCTTTTGTAGGGAAGAATTCTTCGTATTGGTCACAGCCGACCAAGTGGCTAAAGCTTGGCTTCATAACACAGTGGCCGAGACAAGGCCCTGGGAAGGTGCAGACTTTAAAGTAGGTGGGTTTGAGTTGCTCCAAAAGATGCTGAGGGCTAAACTGTGGTTCCCATGTAAGCTGAGATTGTCAGGCACGATCGATCTCAGAGGGAAGACACAGCGGGAGGTACCAAGAAGCTTGTAGTTATGAAAATTCCTGAGTCCCAGACGAGGCTCTTGCGGTACTCAAAATCAGGCACTTCTAACACCTTGGACAGGTCAACTTGAGGGTTGCTGGCCAGGGACAGGAGGAGCCAGTCGGCACACAGGAAGACCGGGGCAGACCTAAGATGACTACTTCCGGCCTAACCTTTATTCAAATTAACTTGCATCACAGCAAAGGCATCTCTGTGGTTCTGCACAGGGGTATGGCTGCGAGGCACACAGGTATTTTGCTAATCCAGCAACCTTGGTTAGTTCGAGATACCATAAGGGTACTATGACGGTGGCTGGTTTTTGTTACAGAAACCTTAAGGCCGCCAAACCAAGGACATTTATACAAGCGAAGGGAGTCAACATTGTCTCGCTGCTAGAGCTATGTTCAAGAGACCTGATGGTAATAGCCACAGATCTTGAAGGAATAGAGAAGCTACTCATGGAATTGGTCTACTTTCCATATGACAGCTATACCAACCCACCACCGCTTGGGTACGATGCCAACTCCCCACCACACTTTGCGAGGCAGCACGGAGATCAACTCAAGAGGTAATGATCTATTGGTATACCTAATCACTACTGATTTAGATATTCTTAAAACGGGTAATACCCCGACGTTTTGTAACTCGGTCAGGAAGAAAGTCGTCGACATCACTCTATGTACCGATAGTTTTAGAGACAATCTCAAGAAGAACGGATTGGGACCAGCTTTTTAAAAAACTAAGAAGTACACTCTCGAAGGTAACCAGGCCAATTAAAGACGTTGCCACCCTGGAGATGGCAGACAATGTTTTCGCAAAAGCCATCAAATCTACTTAGGAAAGTATTTTTAGATTCACATGGGTCAGAAAGGCTGGGGAGAGACACTGATGGAATGGGGAACTCTAAGAGCTTAGCAGGGAACCAGAGACAGGTTGCGACTTGTCAGTACTGGGAAAACGGATGAACTATGGACCTCATTTACGATGATGAGGGATGTGGATAGATATATCCGGGACAACGTCTTATCAAGTAGACCGCATAACAAGGAGCAACATGTCTATAAAGCTGGACACTCGAGACTCTAAGCGGAGCAGTAAACCTAACCGAACGACAACAGAAGCAGAAAGGCCTCGCGAGTGGAAACTTTATGGATATCGAAGGAGCCTTCAACCACACCCTTAGAGAGATGATCAGGGCGGCCATGATTGCACATGATATGCATGTCGCAGTCGTAGAATGAACCTGCCACATGTTGGCCATCATGAACCTAACAATGACTAAGGGTGATAACACTTTATGTGGAACCGTGTACTAGGGATGTCCGCAGGGAGGCGTTTTATCGCCCCTGCTGTGGTGCTCGGTAGTGAATGAACTGCTTCATCTGGTCAAGAACAAGGGCTTTTAGGTTATAGGCAACGCGGACGATATACTGGTTATCTTGCACGGCCAGCATCTGGATTCGCTCTTCAAATTAATGCAGCAAGCACTGGAGATATTGTATTCTTAGTGCAAGAAGACTGGACTATCGATCAATCCGAATAAGATAGACGCGGTTGTATTCACCAAACGATATAAATGGGGAACCAAGAGTACACTGAAATTGGGTGGACAACAACTGGAAATCAAAGGCAGAGCTAAATATCTTGGAGCCATCCTAGATAAGAAGTTGTTATGGAATGAGCGCCTGGAAAATAAGTGCAAAAATCTAGTAGAAACTCTATGGATGTGTAGGAGAGCCATAGGGAAAAGCTGGGGCTTGAAGCCGGACACACTTATGTGGATCTACACAGCGATCTTACGACCCAGGCTAACCTATGAGGCAGTGGTCTGGTGGAGCAGGGTCTTAGAATCGGGGGACTGTTTCTAAGAGATGTCACTGGTGCCTTGAAGTCGACATCCACGATGGCATTGGGGTCACTAATGGGGTTGCAGACCCTCTATCTCGCGATCGAGGCCGTGGCTGCGAATGTTGCCTGGAGATCAAATATGGTTAACGGCGGAAGGTTCTGGACAGTAGTGCGGATCCCAACCGACACCGCTAGTAGGCCAATCCTTAGCATGCTAAAGGGACAAAACGTCTCAACCCAGGAAATAATAATGATTTCCTTTTAATTTTGTAACGCAGCTCAGCGGAGCCTCAGCCATTTATGTTTACTCGTCAATCTCTTTTTCTAAGCTAATATTCATAGTTCATGGCATATCATAAAGATCTATTTATATTGTTATTGTCAAAAATTTTCACTATTTTCTTAGAAAGTTCACTTTTTGATCAAATTCATATTTTGGTCTTGAAAGGTCAACTCAAATCTTTTTTTGATGAAAATTCAACAATTTTTTAATTTGTTTTTTTATTTTAAAAATTCATCTATTTCAGTGAAAATTCCATCTTTCTTGGATAAAAAATTCAACTGTTTTGTTTAATTTTAATTTTTAATTTTGTTTGTTTGATTCCCTCACAGCATGAGATATCGGCGGGATATCTCATTTATCTCCCAGGTTATCCTGGGCATATCCCAGGAGATCCTAGGGATATTGAGAATAATATCGTACAGGGCGGAAACCTTGATATCCCTGGAATGTCCCAAGTATATCACATAATAGCCTGAGGATATCCCATTAATATCCCAACTTTACATGCCAAGGATGTCCCCAAGATATCCCAATTCTATAATTTAGTATATTCCTGAAAATTCAGTTATATCTACTGCGAATTATATGTATATTCAATCTTATCAATAAAATAACAAATCATTTTATAATATTAGGTATTTTTCCGGAGATTTTTAACAAAGTGCAACATTATAAAGTACAATAATAGCAGAGTCCCCTCTAGAGTCACTTCCAGGTAATTCCATAATGTTTTTCAGTTTACGAAAACTGTCGCGCAATAATAAGTGACGCTTTAAAAAAATTCAACAATTTTTCGAATAATCGTGCCGGATTATGATCTATTCTCATTTATATAATGTAAACTAACGCGGTAAATATTACTTTGATTGTTTTTTTTATCATAAAAACTGATTTTGCCGTTATACTGATAGTGAAAAATGAGATCTCTAAGCTGCGTAATTTAGAGGTTGCAGATAAAATATCAGCCAACTTTAAATTTTCAGAATGTGGCTTGTTTTTTATTGCGAGTAGGCTGTTATTGGTCATGAAAATAATTCACGGTAATAATTTTTTTATAATTATACTGAGATAGAATTTGAAAGAAACCGAATATTCGAGATTTGTATGAAGCGGTTTTTTGCCAAACGGATGTTTTTGAATCTTTGTTTTCAAGCACTCTACATACGTTAATTGGCATGCATTTTAGAAATATTTAATTTTTCAGGATATCCCATATACTACCAAAATATCCTAGGGATATGCCGAAGATATTATTTTGTTGTGAGGCTTCAAATATTTCGTAGAAAATTGACTTGTTGCCTAAAATTCATTTTTTGGTGTTTAGAAGTCAACTAAAATCTTTTTTGGTTGCAAATTCACTTATTTTGTGGATAATTTATCTTTTTAGTTTAAAAATTCATCTATTTTAGTAGAAATTGCATCTTTCTGGCACGGTGAGCTTGAATCTCAGACAGGTTTGACAAAAATGCCAAAGAAAACAGGCAACGGGGATTTATTCCTGGGCCCCAAAGGTGTAAAATACGTTGAGTTTGAAATCCTAGCTGCTAAATTAAGAAAAATATCTCAATTTTTTAAAAAGAAGTCAAAAATATCAAAATATTGCATATTATCACTTAATTTTTATCAAGTATAGGCTGATGCAAATCGGTTTATAATATTTAATTATTTATTTAAATACTTATTAAAATTACATATCTTTAATTTAATTTACAAGTGTCGAGATGAAAAGTGGACAACGGCATTTTTCAGTCTCTATAAGTAACAGCTGCATACGTTGCCTATAGTTTGTACTTTTAGAATCATGTTAGAATCATGAAAAGAGCTCGCCGGCGAGAGGTGCATATCCTTAATGGAAACTTTGAATCAGTTGAACAAAAATTTAGATTGATGAATTTTTTGATGAGGTTCTCAATTCTATCGGTGACAGTAAATTGAGATTTGTTCTTGCCGAACTTAATATTCATGCAACAAGCAGCGCACACTTTCAATCAATTCGCTTCATGATCACACATAATTCTCGATTCTCATTAAGCTCAAAGGTTGAGTTTATGCATCATATTAGTCAAAATGTGAAAGAAAGCAGTCATCGAATTTTCATTCAACCCCTTATACCCAGGACCAAAAATATATTTATTTTGTAAAGTATTTAAATAAATAAACTGGATGAACCCATTATAAACCAATTGGCATCAGCCTATACTTGATGAAAATTAAGTGATAATATGCAATATTTTGATATATTTGACTTCTTTTTAAAAATTGAGATATTTTTCTTAATTTAGCAGATAGGATTTTAAACTCAATGGATTTTACACCTTTGGGGGCCCATGAACAAATCGCCGTTGCCTGTTTTCTTTGGCAATTTTGCCAAACCTGTCTGAGATTCAAGCCCACCGTGCTTGGATGACAATGCAACTGAAATCTTTTTTGGGTGAAAATTCAAATTTTTTTATAATTTGTCTTTTTAAGCGAAACATTCATCCATTTTAGTAGAAATTGCTTTTTCATGAAAATTCAACTTATTTGATAAGTTTTCCTTTTAAATTCAGAATTCATCTATTTTAGTAAAAATTGCATCTTTTTTAGATAAAAACGCAACTGTTTGGTTGAAAATTAATCTTCTTTGCTTGAGGATTCAGCTTTTTTGTTTGAAAACTTTGGTTCAACCACTTTGTTAAGAAACAGTTTTTTTGTTGATGAATTTTGATTTGACTATCTTGTTAAAAATAAATTTTTTTGTCGAAAATTCAAATTTAATGATTGAAAATTCAAGTTTTGTACAAAAAATTCGTCTTTTGGCTTGGAGATTCAATAACTTAAATGAACTTTTTTTTCTTTAGTCACTGAAAAATCTTTTATTGTTGAAAATTCGTATTTTTGGTTTTAAAATTCATTTTTTTGATAAACTTTTATCTGTTGAGGTGGAAAATCCAATCATTTTGTTGAAAATTTATTTTTTTTGTTGAGGGATTAAGTATTTTGTTAAAACATCATGTTTATGGTAGAAAAGTTATTTTTTTCTTTAAAATAAATAAACAAAAAATATATCTGATATATATGATGTTAAAATAATAGTAATATAAAAGATCACATGTTCAAAAATATTACAAGATTAAAATGCTGGTACTTTAATATTTATGGTCAGGGAAAATGAAAAATTGGTCAAGGAAAAATCGAACAATTTCGAAAATGAAGTTTTCGGCCACGCTGCCTAATTCTACCAGCAATAACTAGCAAAATGCACTCAACCTTTACGTATTTCCCATAATGTGTTTGATAAAGTGAAACATAACTTAAAATTAAATTAAAAATGACATTTTTATATGCATGAGAGTCAGACGAATAACCTGACTGAACTCGGGATTTGTCTGGCGGTATATGTACTCGTAGCGACCCGTGTATAAAGCTCTGTTTCACCGAGGTTTTAAAATAAAAGGAATAGTACAATAGGTTTTCAACCGCAGTGCTATGCGACTTAAATAGACAAGCCCAACAAGGCATTAATAACAATAAATATGCTGCAATTAAAAAATGTGCTTTATATTATAAATATATTATCAGACTTACAAACAGGTTTAGGAAGAATCTCCAAGATGGTTTAACTACTGTATATTCATGACAATGTTCCAATGTATATATACCAGTCACTATCTCATTCTTTCTAAATTAGTAGTCACTTTTTCTGGGTTACAGAGACGCGAAAATATTGTGGCACCAACCTGCATAAGGTTGCAAATCATTGTTCAGAAATGAAAAATGAGAAAAATGTTTACAAATAATGTGTCTTTTTTGGCCCACTTTATTAAGTCGTACTCAGGGCCGGCGGTTCAGGTAGGTAGTATAGGTAGTACTACCCACTCGGAAAAAATTCCTGTGGGTATTCACCCACTCGGAATTTGCGGACAAAATCTTATATTCCTATCCAACACTGATCAAGTTCAGCATATCCTTCCTCTTAACTCCTTACTACCCACTCGGGCTAAAAGATTGACGTCGGCCCTGGTCGTACTTGGCCTGCATAAGGTGTTTACAAGCTATAGCTCGAAAGTGAAAAATTAGAACAATTTGCACAATTCATATATTTTTTTGACCGACTTTTTAAAGTGTGTACTCACAGAAATATCACGAAATTCGATAAACCTAAACACAACAGCACAGCACGCAACTGACTGGTGATTCAATTCTATACGTAAAAAAGTTTGAAAATTTGAAATAAATTGCGAACTTTGTGTTCTTCACATTTACATAAATGAAAAAAACATATTTTCAAAATGTACCTTTATTAAAAAAAATTGAAAAATGATTGACAAATTTATTTCAAAAATTTAAAACTTTGTAAATAGTAAAGCTGAAAATTCCCAAAATCTTGAAGATCACATTAGAGAAGCAAATTTAATAAAATAACATATAAATTTATTAAATACGCGAAAATAAATAAATACAGTACCGGCCAAGATTGTCAGCACAATAAAAAAAACTGATCAAAAACTTGCACCTCTTTTTCGTGGATTTCTCAGCGTACTAAATTTACTATGTGTAATTTAATATATGGGAATGAATAATCCAGAAGTATATAACATGAAATATCATTAATAACCTTGAACTTGTTTCGACTTACTACGTAATTTTCTATTTTCATTGTTCGGCGAATATTTAAATAATTTTAATATATCGCTGCGTTTAATTAGCATCATCTAAGATTTTTTTAAATTTCAGATGTAACAAATCAAAATTGCAACAAAAAAGTCAATTTCAAAAGATAAAGAGGAAATAGGGATCTAGTAGACAGATTTCTGATAAGGAAACTGAATAATTTAGACACGATTTATTAGTAGCAAACAAGTCAAAAAAATACACGGAGATAAGATTCAAGAGAACATGCCGTGACAGAGACGAACAACAAACTTAAGCTGTCATGGTTACCATGGTTATTTATCATTTTAAACTGCACGTACGGTTTATCATCACATAGGGATTATTTCAACAAAAGAAGATTAATTTTCTACCAAAAACGATATTTTCTCAACGGAAAATGTTATACTTGACATTTCAATCCAAAAAGATTTTACTTTTAAATAAAGAACATCCAACAAAGAAAACCGAATTTTCAACAAAAGTGTTGAATCCTCAAATAAAAAGATGAATTTTTCAACTAAGGAAATTAATTTTCTGCCAAACAAATACGATTTTTCAACCAAATAGTTACATGTTCAACCAAAGAGAGGAATTTTTAACTAAAATTATAAATTTTCAATCAAACAAGTGCATTTTTAACAAAGTAGTTACACTTTTAACCTTGTTGTTAAATGTTCAATCAAAAAAGATCAATTCACAACGAAAAATATAATAGTTCATATTAAAATTAAAAAAGATTTTAATTTTAAATAAAAAAGAGTTAAAATTATCCAAAAGTACGAATTTTCGAAACAATAGTTGAATCCTCAACTGAAAAATATTTTTATTTTAAACTAAAACGACGAATTTTCAACAAAATTGTCGAATTGTCAACTAAACAAGATTTTTCAGCCGAGAAAGAAAAAAATTTTAGGTAAATTATAACTTGAAGGGAAAAATAATTTGTAATAAAAATAAACATTTCTAATAACTATTTTTTAGGTTTCTTTGTTTATTTGCTTTAAAGTTAAATAAATATAATTTCCCTAGGTTTATATATAATTTAATGTCGAAAAAATATCTAGAAAGAAAATATCTTGAAATCCTCCGAATTCGTTTTTGATAATTTTGGAAATCTTTCGCAACGTTTTACAATATTTTTAAATATTCTCTTAAAATTAATTTAAAAAAATTAAGAATCACGTTAAATATTCCTACGAATATTAGGAGAAGATTTTTATTATCTGGAAACTTTTTAAAGTCTTGAAAAAACGTCAAAATTGTATTTTGAAATCTTCAAAAACCTACATCTTATTTTAAGTTTTTAAAAATATTTTCACATTTTAAAATATTCATTTTAAATATATTCCTGGAAATCGTCCAGATTTTTTTTTTATAATTATGGAAATTTTTTGAAATGTTTTAAAATCTTTGCAAATATGCTCTTAAAATGAATTTTATAAAATAAACAATTATTTTGAATTTTCCCAGAAATTTTAATAAAATTTTTGTATTCTCTAGTGATGTTTTTAAATCGTTGTGAATATTCTCTTAAAATTTATTTTTCAAGATAAAGAATCAGTTTTAACATGTGTATTTTCGAATTTTAAATTATTTTCGAAATTTATAGAAAAACTTTTAATTATATCTCTTAAAATGAGTCCGTGTGTTCCGCGACGAGTGTGGAGCTTATGTAGCATCTCACATATTTTTTCGGCTTTCCGAACTTTTTTTACCCGAGCTGGCAGATCTCATACGACCCCTGGCCCAGTCTGGTTCAGGTACGGAACTTTTTTAATTGTGCCTAGTCTGGCTCTTCTTCACAAAGGCACTAAGTTAATACGGGTCGAATTTGCAAAACGTGCAATAAACTAATTAAAAAACTTCCAAATGCAAGAATTTGCGCTTCCTGCAATGTTGTTTTCCATGCTAGTTGTTGATACTTGTACGAGGCTGAACAAAAGAAAGGTAGAACCCTACTTCTCTGTGGCTCCTGTCGAGACTGCTTTGTGGATGATGATGCTTCTGGAGGGATTACCTCGACGTCAATCAGAAAACATCAGCCTGCCATGGATGTTAGGGAGGATGAGGCAGACGAGCTTGCTGACTAGACTCGTATTAGCTGAATAAAGTTTTCCCGATCCCTTCGCTTTGAAAATCCTCTCAAAATTGAACACCATTTGTTAGAGGTTAGAAAAAGTCGATGCTAATGGCTCTCAAATGAGCTTAAGCATCCAGGCTCACAACAATACAATGGTTAAATGTAACACAGCTACACAAAAAAATTAAATTGTCGCGATCTGTGGACCCGACATATGTTTTCCAATGGATTTTGACGCGCTGAACCCGAATCCGACGTCAGAATTTCCCCTACACGTCAGCATTTCACCTAAGCCTTAAAAAACTTGAAAAAATTAGTATTTCCTGTTTTGGGGATGAGGCATATCAATTCCTATGTATTTTAACGCACTGTATCACAATCCGCCATCAGATTTGGCCTAAAGTGTCTTGGTTGGACCCTAACCTCAAAAAACACCTTAAAAGACGGACGCGGTTGTATTCACCAAAAGGTATAAATAGGGAACCACGAGTACACTGAAATTGGGTGGTAAACAACTGACAATCAAAGAACGAGCTAAATATCTTGGATTCATACTGTATAAGAAGGCTGTTATGGAATGAACACTTAAAAAACAAGTGCAAAAATATAGTAGAAACTCTATAACTGTATAGGAGAGCCATAGGAAAGTGTTGGGGCTTGAAGCTGGAGACACTTATGTGGATCTACACAGCGATCTTGCGACTCAGGCTAACCCATGCGGCGGTGGTCTGGTGGAGCAGGGTCTTAGAATCTGGGAATTGTTTCTAAGATGCGTCACTGTTGGCTCGAAGTCGACATCCATGAGGGCATTGGGGGCCCTAATAGGGTTGGAGACCCTCTATCTCGCGATCGAGGCCGTGGCTGCGAAGGCTGCCTGGAGATTGAATGTGGTAAACGACGGAAGGATCTGAACAGTAGTGCGGATCCCAACCGACATCGCGAGAAGGCCAACCCTGAGCATGCTAAGGGACAAAACGTCTACACGCTATCTCTTCGACAAGAAGTATCGTGTTGGCCAATCTACGAAGAAGGAATGGCTTAACGGCGAGGCACAGCTACACAGTGATGGGCACAACTATTTTACAGATAGCTCCAGAAGCAAGGAGAAGTCCTACGTCACAGTCCTACAATCTGAGATTATGGCCATGTTCCAGTGCGCCTACAAGGCACAGAAGTATGGCAACAAAAGAAACATCCGTATCTGCTTAGACAGCAGGGCTGCTATAATGGCCCTGAATGGAACAGCGACCACGTCGCTACCAGTATGGGAGTGCTTTGAAGCACTGAACTACCTAGCGACGGAAAACCGGGTGACTCTACTTTGGATCCTCGGACAGAGAGGCATTAAAGGAAATGAGGTATCGAACAGGCTAGAAAAACTAGGCGTCGCTGAAGAAATCAACACTTGGCTCACTGAGAAACATCAGAATGTATGGGTATTGGCCACTGGCTGCAGACCGGCCAAAACACTCTTGGGTTCAAAGCTAAATCCTAACCCAGCAAAGGAAATACTCAAGCTCGGAAGGAACAAATTTAAAGCGCTAACAGAAATCAGTGAGTCAGAAATATCGACCAATAGCATGGCTGCGGTCCTCGCCGTAAGGAGAGGACTTTTGGGTCACGCTGAGGCCCACAAGGGGATGCAAGGGGATTAGCCAAGCGTCAGGGGCTCTTACATTCTCAATCCAGGAAATAATAATAATAATTTCCTTCTAAGCTTGTAAGCGTTAACAAGTCGTTATATTATAGTAAGAATTTATGTTAGATTGTAGAAGGTTAGGTTGTAAAGCAGCTCAGCGGAGCCTCGGCCTATTATTGTATGAGATATCCGCGGGATATCCCATTTTCTCCCAGGATATCCTGGGCATATCCCAGGAGATCCTAGGGATATTGAGAATAACATCGTTCAGGGCGGAAATCTCGATATCCCTGGAATGTAAATTCCATAATGGTTGTCAGTGTGCGTCAACAATTTCTAGAATATTCGTGCCGGATTATAATCTATTCCCATTTACATTATGTAAAACAACGCGGTACATATTTATTTAATTGTTTTTTTTATCATAAAACTGATTTTGCCGTTATACTGATAGCGACAAGTGCGATCTCTAAAATGCGCAATTTAGTACTTAGTTGTGCTGGAACTCCTACCTTTACATGCGCCGAAATACTGTACTAGAGATTCGACAATGTTTTACCTCAAAAAGAACCAGTCTCGTTACTCGACGCTTTTTAACATGTGCAGTAATACTAACACGCTTGTTCTTCAATCAGTCAACAATAATGTTTATCTTTTCTTTATGTCACTTGAAGAATTCACTAGTGCTGTTCATAAATTTATTGTAAGCACGAACACACTATAAAAGTTTGTAAAAGCCTGGCTGCGTGCTCACGCTCAAACCGTATCTATAGATACATTTTGTAGCCCCATCATTGGTTCTCTGAACTGTTGGGCTTACTGATTTTCAAATAAATAAATAAATTCCGGGGAAGATTTCAATGCAAAATTTCTCAATTTTTCAAGATTACAAAATGTTAGAAAAAATTCAAAACATTTTAAGAGATACAATTAAAAGTTTTTTTTAAATTTCGAAAATAATTTAACACTTGGAAAGACATATGTTAAAACTGATTCTTTAGCTTGAAAAGTTGATTTTTAGAGAATATTTACAAAGATTTTAAAAGAATACAACAGATTTCTGAAGGTTTGAACTGATACCAAAATAATAAT
>CAKNWT010201036.1:0-12519 GCA_932066315.1 Andricus coriarius | reverse complement strand
GCATTTATAAATTGATTCAACAATACCTGAACTGATTGATCACTTCTCTCAGCATGAACGGTGCGCAAACGTGCCCACATGTAAGCTGCAGTTGTACAGTCCGCCATATAACGAAGTTGATCAAGCTCCAAACGGCGCATCAGAAAAGCCTGCGCCTCGGCATCCTTCTTCACCCATGACGGAATGTCAGCAGCAATATCTGGTTTTGGCGTCGATCCATCGATGTATTTTTTTAAACCATTTTCAGCCATGTATATCTCCATCTGGCGCTTCCAGAGCTGGTAATTTTGCCCACTGAAAGGATGGATGTGATACAGCTTGGTTTCAGCCATGACTTCAGTGTCAAGCACAGGCTCCGCTTCAGTTACATCACCACTTTCACTATCGATGTCTTGTTGTTCGTTTTTCACCAAACTTTTTGTGGGGTCATTCACTGGGCCCATAACCTGTTATTGTATGTGAGGTTAGGTGGAACAGAATCAGCACAAGTATTGAAAAAACAACGTTTATTATAATCTACTAACAGAGCGAAAGGGTGAGCAAGCAATGTACAACACTAGCAGTGTTCATCACAACAGCGCGGAGCGAACTAAACTTCGAATGTACAAAAGTGATTCACCGGATATGACTGTCCAGGTGCCATGATTAAAGAGCTGCCTATATTACCAACAAGAGCCCGAAAATTCAAATTGCATACTTGCTCACAACAGTGTATTGTAAAGGTTTTAAGAGAGTTCAAAAAAACTTCAAAAGAAATCAAAGGAGTACATGTGGATTCTCGGAATTCGTTTTAATCCTACAGAATGCAACATACTCAATGGAAGTTAAAATAATTCTACGTGTATTGTAAAGATTTTAAGCGAATTCAGAAAATTCAAAAAATTTAAAGGAGTTCAAAGTAACTTGAAATGTATTCTAATAGTTTAAAGATAATTGAAACTCGTTCAAAGAATTGAGTAATCTCGAAATAATTAAAAAGTTCCGAAAAATTCAAATAATTCAGAAAATTTCAAAAGAATTCAGATAATTAAAAAATAAACACAATACAAACAAATTCATAGAATTCAAAATATTTCAAAGAATTGGAAAGAATTCCGACATTTCAAAATTTATAAGAGAATTTAGAATAATTCAGGAGAGTTAAAAGAATACAAAAGACTTTGAGAGAGTTAGAACAATTCATGATATATGGTAAAGATTTCAAGACAATTAAAAAAAATTTAATTCTGAAGAATTCGTTTGAATTCAACAGGATTGAAAATATTCAAAGAAAGTTAAAATGGTTCAACGTGTATTCTAATGATTTCAAGATAATTAAACCAATTTTTTAAAAATTCAGTGATACCCTAATCTCAACAAATTCAAAACAGTTCAGAGAGTTCAGAAAATTTTAAAACAATTCAGAGAATTCAGAATAAATCAGGAAATTAAAATAATTTGGAAGAATTCAGAGAATTCTGAAGAAATCAAGGAATAGTGAAAAAATTCACAGAATTAAGAAGAATTCAAAGAATTAGGAAGAATTTAGAAAATTCCAAAGAATTCACAGACTGCAAATGAATTCACAAACTTCAAAAGAAATCACAGAATTAAAAAAAAAATTCGAGCATTTCAAAAGAATTTAGAGAATACAAAAGAATTCAAAAGGTTTCAGAGAATTGAAAAGAATTCACACAATTGAGAAAAATTCAGAGAATTCGGAAGAATTCAGAGAATAGCGGAAGAATTCAAAGAATTTAGAGAATCAAGAAGAATTTTCAGAGTGCAAAAGAATACACAAGCTTCAAAAGCATTCACAGAATTAAAAAAAATTATAGAATTTCTAATGAATTTAGAGAATACAAAAGAATTCATAGAATTCAAAAGATTTCAGAGAATTTGAAATTCAGAGAATTTGAAATTCAGAGAATACAAAAGAGTTGGAGAAATTCAAAATAATTCAAGGTGTACTGTAAAGGTTTCAAGAGAATTGTAAAAAACTTCGAAAGAATTCAGAGGAGCACAAATGAATTCTAAGAATTGTTTTGAATTCTACAGAGTTAGAAATACTCGAGGGAAGTTAAAATAATTCAACGTGTATTCTAAAGGAAAAGATATTTTTTAAGAATCTCGTCTCTCAGTTGCTGTGTGAAGTTGCACCATTGATATTCATAACCTCCTGCAAATTTAAAATCACTCTTTTGCGCACACACCCTCATCAGTGACACATCGACTGTCGTCCATCTAACGCATGCTTCCGATCGGTTAATCTTAAATTGTTAATTACTCATTAATTATTAACTTTACAAAAAAATTTTATTACTATTTTCAACTACATTCTTTGTGAGGAATTCAAAAATATAAAAATGTACCTTGAGTACTAGACACCCTGTATATTGAACTATTTCCCAACATTTCAATACAATATTTACACTTTTCAAATTATAAAGCCGCCGAATATAAATCATATAATTGTTCACGTGACACTCTACTGTAGATGCAAAACCAAAAGCCACTATATTGCATGGTTACCGAAATACTGTTAATACTTGTAAATACTTTTAAATTGAAGATTTAAATGCAAGTATCTCAAAACACGTTCCCTCCGATTTTAATAAAATGCATCATTATAAAAAGCTTAGAATTTCCATTTAATAATCATGAATGGATATAATGGACATTTTAGGATATTCTAAAGTCATAATTGAAATATATAGGCCAAATTCATTTCCATTCGGACAGGCTGTGCAAGCTCAAGTCACAGAATCGTTTCAACACGAGATATGTTCTTTTTCAATGGATTTTAGACGACACCTATTTCACCGATTTCATGAAACATTTTTTTTTCACAAAGTTATGAGTATTTGAATTTAAAAAATTGAAAACGTGGATTACCAAAAAATTGTCAACATTTTCGTTAAAAGTGTGATATTTTTTTACCTATTATAGGTATTAATTTTTTTCTTTCGTATTCTAAAATTATTTTTCGTCCTCTTTTGAAATCCGTTGGAAAAATTTGAAAAAGTTCAAAATTAACAAAATGGTCGCGGTTTATCTTAAAAATATGAAACCTAATTTTCTCAAAAACCCCAGCGTTTTTTTTTTTTGTCTCGATTTTTTTTAAGATAGTACTAATATGGTAAATATATTTCAGTAGAATTTACCTTGTGCCCGCGTCTTGGAGAGGAGAAAGGACATTTTGTTCTGAAAGATGAAAATTCACGATTCTTGAAAAAAGAAGACGAGACATGAAAAAAGTTGAAGATTCAAAGTTATTCTTTAAAAAAAATCTACAAACAAGTGCTGTGGTACTTCTTTCTGTCTTGCGTTATTATTGAACTATTCGCTAAAATATGAATAATAAAAATTGTCCGCTGTCATAAATAATCTAGTAGGGTGTGAATCGACAGGAAGAACAAATTTTTCTACACAATTATTTCCCAAAAGTCTTAATATTCAAAACGAATATTTACACCCTACTTGATTATTTCTGAGAGAAAATTTTTATTATTCCTATTTTAGCGAATAGTTGAATAATAACGCAACACAGAAAACAGTGCCATGATACTTTTTTGTTGAACTTTCTGTAAGGAATAACTTTGATTGTTCAACTTTTTTCATATCTTATCTTCTTTTTGTAAAAATCGTGAATTTTCATTTTTCAGAAGAAAAAAAATTCCTTTTCCTCTCCAAGACGCGGGCCCAAGATAAACTCTACTGAAATATATAACCATATTAGTAACAACTTAAAAAAAATCAAGAGAAAAAAAACGCTGGGGTTTTTGAGAAAAATAGGTTTTGGATTTTTAAGAAAAACCGCCGCCATTTTGACAATTTTGAACTTTTCCAAATTTTTCCAACGGATTTAAAAAGAGGACGAAAAATAAGTTTATAATCAGAAAGAAAAAATTATTACATATAATAGGTAAAAAAAATATCACACTTTTAACGAAAATGTTGACAATTTTTTGGTAATCCACGTTTTAAATTTTTTAAATTCAAATTCAAAATTTCATAACCGTGCAATATGGTGGCTTATGATTTTGCACCTACAATAGTCCCATAATACTGCAATTTACCGCAGTTTGAAGAAAGTCGAAAAACATTTGCTTTAGACTGTGCGCTCATATGATTATATTACATATTTTTCGTGGATCTATATATAAATGACATGCATTTTTTCACGGTCATAATAAAAAAAGTTTTTTGGTATCTATTCACGGAAAAGTAGAACTTAAAATGTATTCTAACTTGAAAATCTTTAAAGTTAACCAAAATTAAAAAGCAGGGAAATTGGACAGCCATAGATTTTAAAATAATATGTTTTTATACTAACTACTACTTACTCATTTTAATTCATGTCTGAAATTAATATAAAATTTATCTGGAAAACTTGATACCTTAGAAAAAGCCTGGAATATAGAGATCGAAATTCTGTAGTAAGCTTGTTATAGAAAAATGAGTCAAAACACTTTTGAGAGAACATCCTTAAAATATAACTTCATGTTTTATACGAGAAAAATACATTATTGAAATTGTTCATTTTTAGATCAATATCTAGATGGTGAACGCGATGGATCTTCGCACAGACCTGATCCTTTAGGTCAAGATACCAATGTCGGTCGACCTTCCCTTGGCCGACCAGGTAAACTTTTGTTTAAATTTCACTTGATTTTTAACTTGATTATTAGTTAAATATTATATTGATAATTATCTTTAAGAGCGTTGGAACCAGGACGGAACCTCAAAATGAAATTGCCTCATTTTACGCCATAAATACTATAATTATATCTTTTTAAGATAATTAGGGCCTATTCCGGTTTTGAATAAAATCTGTAATCGGCGCGAAAATTTGGATTATTCAAATAGTTTTTGTGTAAAAAAAATTTTTTATTCCAACCCGAGCTTTAAAGAAAAACATTTTACACAAAAACGATTGAAATTAGCCAGTTTTTCACTCCGAATAATGATTTTATTCAAAACAGGATTAGGTCCTAATTATCTAAAAAATGTGTGATTCTAGTATTTACGGAGTAAAATGAGGCAATTTTATTTTGAGGTAGAGTCCTGGATCCAACGCCCTGAAAAGAACACAAATATGGCCAAATTAAAATTAAATGCCTGAGTTTCAGGTTACCCAGATGATTATGAGAAACCGTATCCTGGAGGCGAAAAAGGCGATCGTTTTCCCGAAAAATATCCTCCCCCGCCTGGGCGATATCCACCTGCGCATATTCCAACAGGAGGTGAACGTTATCCTATCGAATCTCATCGATATCCCTTTAGTGATCAATATCCACCTGAAGATGGTGGATATCGGCCTGGAGGCCGATACCGTCCAGTTCCTGAAAGATATCCATTACTTCCAGAACGATATCCACCAGGTCCAGATAGATACCCTGGAGGTAGATATCCTGGAGATAGATACCCCGGAGAGAGATATCCTATAGATCGACCTCCAGTAAATGATAATAGAATCCCACTTCGAGGACCGTATTATCCTTATATTGAATCTTATGGCATGGAGAGATATCCACCACCTGGTAATCGTTTTCCGAATGTCCCCCCTACTAGACTCCATCATGATACGAGTGTTCCACCTGCTGCTGGGTTTCCCCCTGGTTACGATTCTTATCCTATGTCTGAAAACCCACGTTATCCGGTTGGAAATGCACTGCACCCAGGTCGATATCCCACAGGAGACAGATTTCCAGATAAGGAAGCTTTCCCGAAGAGAGAAAGGTAAGTTGACTAGATGAGTGTAATCTGAGATATTCCGAAAAATCTGAAAAAATATTGTATTAAAATGTTTGTAATTTTACCAAACTTTTACAATTCAAAACAAAATGCAAAGTTACAATCGAGATACCCAGGAACGGTACATCTAAATTGTTATATGAAATTATCCAAAAGATTTAAAAAACTTTCGAAATTTGATAAAAAATTAATCCTAATTAAATTACATGATTTGCAGATATCCTGGATTCACCGGGAAAGAATATTCAGAACGACCTCCACTGTACTACGATGGGCCGTCTTTCAGTCCAGTGAGACCCTTACCTAACGAAGGATACGGTGAAGATGGAAACGTGGGTGGTGGGTACATAGGTGAAGGAGGAATCTACCACGCAAGACCATTCGGGACAGCTAGTCCCATAATTGGAAGACCTCCTTTACTTGCACGATGCGATGAACAAGGGAACTTTCGTCGTGTGGGGCAGAGGATGCGGGTACGAAAACCATTTGTTCGACGATACACTTCAGCTCCTTCTGTAGACCAATGTGACAGAGAATGTGCTGATGCGAGAGACTTCGTGTGCAGATCCTTTAACTACAAACCCTTCGGCAGTGCCTTTGCCAGTGATCGAGATAATTGTGAATTAAGCGATAGAGATTCACGGGATATGGATATAAGTAATCCTGTTTACTATGATACGGCATCTGATTTTGACTTTTATGAAAAAAACGATGGCAGACAAGGACCTGATGGAGAATGTCTTGATGGTAAGTTACTCAGACTTTCAAATATATTTTTTGGAATTCTTATAACGACAAGTCCAAATGAAAAGCTTCCATCTCGGGAGTCGGCTTATAAAGGGACTTGATTTAGGGTGGGTGCTGATGTTCCTCTAAAAATTAGTTATATGACAATTTGGAACTTTGAGGAGTTCGCCACCGAGCTTGATACATGTATAGCCTCGACGAAAGTTTCGAATAGGAATTCAGTTCGAACCAATTCTAAATATTATGAATCAATCTGAAATCTGTACCCGAACCAAGTTTTTAATCCTTAATTTGTGCGTCAACTTCAAATGGAATCCGAATGAATCTGAAACTTATCCAGACACACTCAATCTGTGCGCCCAATCCGAATGAATTCGAGGCTCATCCCTACGTTCACTGGAAGTTTAATCTGAATGAATTTGACTAAATCAAACACCACTCCGAAACAAACATACAGTCCTTTTCGACCCGTCAACCAACTACAAGTTTAATCCGAATCTATCAGAAACCAATCCGAAATTACCTTTTAATCCTTTTCAATCTGACGTCCGATCCGAATGAATATGAGACATACACTAACGATTTTCAACTCCTAATCAGCTTGTAAACAATGACTTCAATCCGAATGAATCCGTGGCACAGAAAATACTTGACAGATTGAGACAATCTTTCAATCCTTCTTAATCGCCTTGCAACCAATTTAAATGAATACGAGGCTCATCTCGACAATCGTTTCATTCCGAATGAATTCGACAGGTAGGAGTAAAAAACTTGCTAAAAGTTGCCATCAAATACCAACAATTATCCAATTTTCAGGAAGTTTTTGGTAATTTATGGTTACTTATTGCTCATTTTTGATTACTTTCGATAACTTTTTTAAGCCTCTCTGTCATTTTCGATTTACGTCGGATTCAGTCAAATAGGAATCTCTTGATTGATCTAAGATGATTCCGGATTTAGGCGAATAAGAATCTTCGGTTCGCCCTCGAATTTGTTCGTATTCATTTGGATTACTTTGTATATAACTTAGGAATAAAATCGATTCAGACTACGGTTCAGGCGGATGTACATTTTTCTGTGCGAAACATTCGTTAGAGATAATATTTCCAGATATTATATAATATTTGTATTATAAGAATAAAATAGGAAAGAATAAAATTCTGGAATATTCTTGAACATTCCAGAGTTATTGTCCGGAGACTTCTAAAACATACTAGAAGTCCGTACTAACCAAGAACAATCTATAACATTTTAAAACATTCCAGCATATTCTTGAAAAGTCTTCAGAATATTTCAGAATATTTCAAAACATTCAGATACAAATGACCGAATATTCCAAAATATTTCAGAAAGTTACAGAATACTCGGTAGCATTGTAGTATTTTTCATATTTCGTGTTGTTCACATTATTATAATTTAAATAAGCTCTGTAAAGATTTGACAATAGGGTCATCGCATGAATAAAAAAAATGGCATCTTTAAATAATAAATTACCTGCTCTTTACATTGATGAAAGAAAATGTGGTTTAAAAATTTTCTTTCGGAAGAAATTAAAAAATAAATTAATGTTTCAAGTATTACAATGACCTTCAGTTGTTGAATCGCTTCTACCAATCAGAGAAGAAAAGCGAAGGTGGATTGTAATGGCCTTATTGGCTATTTCACGTGCAAATTTCTGTAGACCGCCGGAGTTCACCACCGGCGCAGTACTGGCCCAGTAGTGACCCTTAGTACATATAATCGGCAATTCGCGCAGTACTGGTTAACGGCTGGCTCCACGATCGGGATATTACTATGCTGACAGTATAAATATTCAAAAAATAAAATAAATACATTCAAAAATATGGTTCCTGTGTTCTAGAACGTTGACAAACTATACATAAAACTATCGCGTAAACATTTTTTTTCCTGTTGTTTTTTTGAGAAAACAATTCTTAGTTCCATCTTTATGAGAAATTGTAAATGTTCAGGAATAATTACATTTTATGTCAATCTTAAACGTTGTAAAATAGTCTTAAACACCTAAAAAGAAAAACGTTACACGGAAGTTTAAACAAATTGGTTATTAAACCAATTTTCGCAGTTCACGTTCAAATTTCTAAGTTCCGTCGTTACAAATTTTAAATGCTCATAAAAAGTGGCATTTCATGTCATTATAACAAGTTGTAAAATGGTCTAAAACGCGAAGAAACGAAATATTACACGATGAAAAATTGTAATCGGTTAAAAGTACTTATTTAAAAATTAGTTCATTTATATTCCTGTTAACAGTTGATTTATTTTACATCTATATAGTCATATAATAATACAAAATTAATCAGAAAAATACAGTTTAAAATTTAATGTTTTAACTTTTTTAAATTGTGCCTTATGAGGGTAGTTTTTTCATTGACTTTTAATTCTGTAGGTTTAGAGGCTCATAGAGCTTCATAGGAACAGAGAGTGTTAAAATTAATCAAAATGTTTGAATGAAATTTACATTTTTGAAATTATAAATAATATTCGGACATTATGCAGTCGTATGATGATGACTGGATAAAGTAGATGCATCCTAAAAACAATTCAATGATTTTTCAACATTTTTTAAATTAATTCCGGCATTTTCGTGCGTCAGCAGTTTGCCAGTATAGAAATAGTACTGGTATGTAGTACCGCTGCTTTACCGCACACTAGTACTGCGGAGAATAACAAGCCAGTACAGATGCCCAGTACTGGTACGCTTACTCTTCACAAAAGTAAATGATTTATTATTTTTCTGACGCTTTGGGATTGTTTACTGATTATGTGTTGGGTACCTTTAAAACTTCGTTTAAAAATTTAAAAAAATTAGGCAAATTGTTTTTCCCTAAATAACCAAAATGTACGAAAGTCAACCCAAAACAAGGTTTTTTAACCACCTTAATGACTACTTAGAGGTATATTTTATTCTTATACGCATTTTCTCATATAATTTGCAGTGACTCAGTCTTGTAGCGAAGATGGAATGGAATTCACTTTGAAGACACCAGAAGGTTTTATTGGAAGAATTTATACATATGGATATTACGACCGCTGTTTTTTCCGCGGTAACGGCGCAACAATAAACGTCTTACGCATCAGCGGAGCTCAAGGATACCCGGATTGTGGAACACAACGGGTGAGAGAATTCAAACTTTAAATGAAAATTCAGCACACAAAGTTTAAACTGAAAAAGACGACTGCAGAATTATTTCAATTCATATTTATAAAAAGCGCTAATGTTTAATTTCAGTATGGCGATACGATGACAAATATCGTAGTAGTACAATTTTCGGACTACGTGCAAACCGCAAGAGACAAAAGATTTAATCTTACGTGCCTGTTCCGAGGTCCTGATGAAACAGTTGTAACTTCAGGGTACATTGGAGCCGGGTAAGTAGGCTTTGTTTTATAATTTTTATTAATTCCTCTTGAAAATGTTTGACATGCAATAGGGATTGGTACAATGGTTATCCTTTCCCTTTATGTTGGCCATATCCTTCGTAATTACTTCTTGAAATATCGGATTGGTTAAAATGATTGAATTAAATTACGATAGAAATCGGATCGGTGCCGAGCAGCCGGTTTGTAGAGGTGCGTGAAGGTGGAATTATCACATAGTCCTATTAAAATGGGCAACATGCAATAATTTTGTGCTAATTTATGTCACAAAAAGAAATTTTGTTCCCTGTAATGTTTTTCAAAAACGTTTAGTAGGGTAGGGTGGGGCGAGATGAGCATAGGGGGTAAGATGCTCAATTTTCTCGCAATCTATCATTTCTTTCGTAACTGTTCTTTGCACTAATATCAGGAAGAACGTTATCAAACTTCTTTTTAACAAATTTTCGCTTAATGTTGAATAAATTGAAAAAAAACTAACATAAAAATTTTAAGACCTGTATTCTGCTATTTTTTATTTATTTAGAACGTCCAAGAATCACACAAAATCACATATTAGATGTTTTTCCAGTGGTTATTTAGATAGCCTATTTAATCAACCTTAAGTTTTCAACAGATTTTTATATAATTGTAAAACAGAAATAGGTGAAATTTGGATTTTACTGGCAAGTGTCATATGGGGCGGAACGAGCAACTGTTCTGGGGCGGTATGAGCCACCTCTTCCTGTGCATTAACCTAACCTCTTAGTGTAGCAGTCAGTAGGTTAAGATGCAGTGTTTTATTGCACCAGATTGTGCAGTGTATTTATTATGGTGCAAACGTATAAAAAACTAATCTTGTCGAGAAAAAATGCTCAGAAAAAGTTTGACAGCTGCACTATTTATGGGTCTCTATTATAATATAATCTGAGTTGCTGGCAACCAGAAGAGATCACTATTTTTCTGGTATATTTCTTGAGTAACTTTGTTTGAAAACTCGCGAAATGCTATAAAATGAGAAAAACATTGTTATGGTTGAAAAATACGACAAACATATAACAAAAACGGTTTAAAACCCCAGTATATATGAAATTCAGTGTCATGTAGTCATAGTGGACCAGTCTAGTATTCGGGAGTTCGCTTACTGTAAAATTTAACTTTGACTGAGATAATGCCCAGATAACAAAATGCCTGCACAGTGCGAGCATTATGGGTCGCACGCGTGCGGATAAGGCCGCATTACGTGAGTTCATATCACCACATAGATGTGTCT
This sequence comes from Andricus coriarius, assembly GCA_932066315.1. Classification (NCBI taxonomy): domain Eukaryota; kingdom Metazoa; phylum Arthropoda; class Insecta; order Hymenoptera; family Cynipidae; genus Andricus; species Andricus coriarius. The sequence continues at coordinate 1,388 of CAKNWT010201036.1, read as the reverse complement.
TCCATGTGGTCGCATATGTCTCGCACGGCGTGCGAGTCGCACGTATGCGGGTAAAATGCGAGCATGTAGTGCGAGTAAAATTATTTTTACATTACGCTGCAGAAATTAAAATGATAGCTCGATAAATACCATTTAAACTTGGCACTGAATCATAAATAATAACAATAATATGATTTTTCGAGCCAAATTCAAATGGTCTTCATGTAGTTTTCATTCTCATGTCCTAGTGGGAACAATAGAATTGAGGTTATATTATTTTTTTATCTACTTACCACAGAATAAAACGAAAAGGGAGTACAATAATATCACTGGAATTTCTCCTATAATTAACTTTGGTAAATTCTCCAGAAATATCCGTCGGGATCGCGTACTAAGAAAACTTGTAAAGTAACCACAGCACATCGGTCCGTTGGCCGCCCGCTGGTACTGAGGTTAAATCGACATGGCGTCGGTGACTGGAGGGAACATTTTTATAAAACTATTTGATAAAATAATAAAATCCATAATTTTTTTCATATTGAATTTAATATTTTATTAAATAGATATTAAAAAATAAAAATTAATTTCCAAAATAGTTTTTCGACGCACGATTGTTGTCTGGTGTGCGACGCTTATGCGTCGCACACCATGCTTATCACAAAGTGCGAGACTTATGCCTCGCAATTACTTGCCCCTCACAAAATGCGACGCATGTGCCTCGCACCCCGCACGCACCGCGTGCCTCGCACGCCGTGCGAGTAACATGCCCCGCACGTTTGCTATCTGGGTGTACTCGGGTCAGTCAAAAAATGGTTATATTTATTTCTGTAAAACAATTATTAAAGACATGCAGATATAAATCGTTTTTCTATTCACTGTTTGTAGAGTTAGTAACGGTAGATGTTAGGATTAAGGATTGCATAATTTTAACGTTAACTGCTTTAAATGTTCCATAAAATTTTTGAAAAATATGTGTAAGATATGTTTTTGTTTTATAATAATCTTACTCAACAATACTCTTACTTATAAATAATATATAATAAGTCATTTAATTAAGTGGCCCATCCCGCCGCAGTGCCTGGCTCATCCCGCCCCTGGCATGGAGCGGTATGAGCCAAGCGCACTAATTTTTATTTTCCTTTCTAATTCCGCATATACTTTTTCATTTACTGTCATCTTGGCAAAATTACAATTAAAAATGTTTGTAGAATATATATAACGACTTAGTTTCAAGCAATGAATTAGAATATTTTAAATACTGACGTTAAACAGACAACTATGCTCATCTCGCCCCACCCTACCCTAGTGCCAACTTCACGTGAAGCCGGCACTATCCCAACAAGAAATGAAAACTTTCAGGACTTCACAATATATATATATATATATATATATATATATATATATATATA